>OZ002742.1:139564636-139640636 GCA_963924295.1 Dioctria rufipes
GGGCAATCTTCCTGCACATCGTGTACAACCTGCTCGACCATTTATCAATTCTGGGGTCGACTTTTGTGGCCCTGTTTCGATACGCTCCAATATTAGACGTAGACGACTTGAAAAGGCATATATATCACTCTTTGTTTGTTTCAGTACGAAGGCTGTCCACTTAGAGGTTGTCTCCAATTTATCGTCTGAAGCGTTTATTGCGGTACTTAAGAGATTCATCGCCCGTAGAGGACATTGTCGTAGTCTGTACTGCGATAACGCAACCAATTTCGTAGGAGCCAATCGTCAACTGAAAGAGCTTCATGAAATGTTTAACAATCAACAGACACAAGATATGATCGTAAACATGTATGCAGAGGATGGAATAGACTTTCGACCGATTCCACCCAGGACACCTCACTTCGGAGGCCTTTGGGAGGCCGGTATTAAGTCAGCCAAGATGCATCTCCACAGAACCATAAACAGCGAGTCATTAAATTTTGAGGAACTAACAACCGTAGTGGCCCAGATAGAAGCAATACTGAATTCTCGTCCAATAACAGCATTATCCAGTGATCCTACTGACTTAGAAGCTTTGACTCCCGGCCATTTCTTGACTGGAGGTCCCTTAACAGCAATTGTGGAACCAGATTTGACGGAAATCAATCTATCCCGCTTATCTCGCTGGCAAAAACTCTGTGCCTTACGACAACATTTTTGGAAGAGGTGGTCCATAGAATATATAGTTCAGCTCCAGCAACGTAATAAGTGGGCTTCGACTACTCTAAACTTAGCTATCGGAGCTCTAGTCCTTGTGGCCGATGATCAATTAATTCCGCAAAAGTGGCTATTGGGTAGAGTAACGGAAACATTCCCAGGTTCTGACGGAAAGGTTCGTGTGGTATCCATCAATACAAAGAATGGAGTAAAAAAGAGAGCAATTCACAAGGTGTGCATTCTTCCCATAGAAACTTAGATGCTCTTTGAAGGCTGAACCTTCAAGGCGGGCGGCATGTTTGTACGTTTACAAAAAAACCTAGTTAAACAATTATTTACATACATACATAAAATCATCTAAAAATAAACGCATAGGCTTAGCAATGTAGAGATCAGCCTCACAGCTGTGCTGTTGTATATTTTACGGCTTTTTCATGTTAAAGAGAATAGATTTATTTGTATTAATATACTCATATATCATATTGTCATTGTTATTGCCACATTGTTTGATGCTTATCTCAAATTCACAGTTACCTATGGTAGCTCTCGTTTCTGTGTCATCATGGCAATTACAAATTATTATTCGTTTTCGGAAACTCGTTGTGAAACGATCTTGTAAAATTGGTTATGTTGTGAACTTAATAAAAATTCAACTAAACTTAAAATCGGTTGTTATAATTGAAAAATTCGATACAGTCCTTTATCGTAAAACATTCAATTACTAATATTGATTACACCTGAAACTGTAATATCGCTAATATCGCTAAAACCATAGCCGTACAGGAATTCTGATGAAAAATTTTGCACCACAACAGTACCAATACCCTATCCGCTGTCCCCTTATAAACTCTACTGGTATGAAAAAAAAATAGCCTAGGGTTAACTTGAATTATTACTTATATTGATTATCCTTGAAAAGGTAAGATCACTAATATCTCGGAAATCATAGCCCGTAAAGTATTTCTGACGAAAATTTTCTCCGCCAACAATACCAATACCCTATCCACGGGCAACTTCTAGAATATATTGGTATGCAAAAAAAATAGCCTAGGGTTGACTTGAATTATTATTAATATTGATTACACATGAAAAGTTAAGATCGCTAATATCTCGAAGACCATAACCTGTAGAGAATTTCTGATGAAAATTTTGTCCTCCAACAGCACCATTATCCTATCCACTGGCACCTTCTAGAATCTATTGGTATTAAAAAAAAATAGCCTAGGGTTAACTTAAATTATTACTAATATTGATTACGCCTGAAAAGGTAAGATCGCTAATATCTCGAAAACCATACCCCGTAGAGGATTTCTTATGAAAACTTTCTCCCCCAACAGTACTAATACCCTATCCACTGGCACCTTCTAGAAGCTATTGGTATGACAAAGAAATAGCCTAGGATTAACTTAAACTATTACTAATGTTTATTACACGTGAAAGGGTAAGATCGCTAATATCTCGAAAAGCATAGCCCATAGAGGATTTACGATGTAAATTTTGTCCTCCAACAGCACCATTACCTTATCCGCTGGCACCGTCCAGAATCTATTGGTATGAAAAAAAAATAGCCTAGGGTTAACTATTGATTACAACTGAAGAGGTAAAATCGCTAATATATCGAAAACTATGGCCCGTAGAGGTTTTCTGATGAAAATTTTGTCCGCCGAACAGTACCAATACGCTATCCACTGGCACTTGTTAGAATCTATTGGTATCAAAAACATATCCTAGGGTCAACTTGAATTATTACTAATATTGTTTACACCTGAAAAGGTAATATCGATAATATCTCGAAAACCATAGCCCATAGAGGATTTCCGATGAAAATTTTGACCTCCAACAGCACAATTACCCTATCCACTGGCACCGTACAGAATATATTAGTATGAAAAAAGAATAGCCTAGAGTTAACTTAAATTATTACTAATATTGATTACACGTGAAACGGTAAGATCGCTAATATCTCGAAAACCATAGTCGTAGAGGATTTCTGATGAAAATTTTGTCCCCAACAGTACCAATACCCTATCCGCATGTCCCCTTCTAGAATCTATTGGTATGAAAAAAAAAATAGCCTAGGGTTAGCTTGAATTATTACTAATATTGATTATGCTTGAAAACGTAAGATCGCTAATATCTCGAAAATCATAGCCCGTACAGGATTTCTGATGAAAAGTTTGTCCCCCAACAGTACCAAAACCTTATCCACTGGCAACTTCTAGAATATATTGGTATAAAAAAAATAGCCTAGGGTTAATTTGCATTAGCCTAGGGTTAACTTAAATTATTACTAATATTGATTACGCCAGAAAAGGTAAGATCTCTAATAACTCGAAAACCATACCCCGTAGAGGATTTCTTATGAAAATGTTGTCCCCCAACAGTACCAATACGCTATCCACTGGCACTTGTTAGAATCTATTGGTATCAAAAAAATATCCTAGGGTTAACTTGAATTATTACTAATATTGATTATACCTGAAAAGGTAATATCGATAATATCTCGAAAACCATAGCCCATAGAGGATTTCCGATGAAAATTTTGACTTCCAACAGCACAATTACCTATCCACTGGCACCGTACAGAATCTATTAGTATGAAAAAAATAGCCTAGAGTTAACTTAAATTATTACTAATATTGATTACACGTGAAAGGGTAAAATCGCTAATATCTCGAAAATCATAGCCCGTACAGGATTTCTGATGAAAATTTTGTTCCCCAACAGTACCAATTCCTTATCCACTGGCAACTTCTAGAATATATTGGTAGGTATAAAAAAAAATAGCCTAGGGTTAACTTGAATTATTACTAAAATTGTTTACGCCTGAAAATGTAAGATCGCTATTATCTCGAAAACCAAACCCCGTAGAGGATTTCTTCTGAAAATTTTGTCCCCCAACAGTACCAATACCCTATCCGCCTGCACCGTCTAAAATCTATTGGAATGAAAAAAAATAGCCTAGTATTATCTTAAATTATTACTAATATTGATTACACCTGAAACGGTAAGATCGCTAATATCTCGAAAACCATAGCCGTACAGGATTTCTAATGAAAAATTTTGTCCCACAACAGTACCAATACCCTATCCGCTGTCCCCTTACAAACTCTACTGGTTTGAAAAAAAATAGCCTAGGGTTATCTTGAATTATTACTTATATTGATTATCCGTGAAAATGTAAGATCACTAATATCTCGAAAATCATAGCCCGTAAAGGATTTCTGATGAAAATGTTGTCCCCCAACAGTACCAATACGCTATCCACTGGCCACTTCTAGAATATATTGGTATGCAAAAAAAAATAGCCTAGGGTTGACTTGAATTATTATTAATATTGATTACACCTGAAAAGTTAAGATCGCTAATATCTCGAAGACCATAACCTGTAGAGAATTTCTGATGAAAATTTTGTCCTCCAACAGCACCATTCCCTATCCACTGGCACCTTCTATAATCTATTGGTATGGCAAAAAAATAGCCTAGGGTTAACTTAAATTATTACTAATATTTATTACACATGGAATGGTAAGGTCTGTAATATCTCGAAAACCATAGCCCATAGAGGATTTCCGATGAAAATTTTGTCCTCCAACAGCACCAATACCCAATCCATTGGCACCGTCCAGAATCTATTGGTATGAAAAAAAAATAGCCTACGGTTAACTACTGATTACTCCTGAAGAGGTAAAATCGCTAATATATCGAAAACAATTGCCCGTAGAGGTTTTCTGATAAAAATTTTGTCCGCCGAACAGTACCAATACGCTATCCACTGGCACTTGTTAGAATCTATTGGTATCAAAAAAATTTCCTGGGGTTAACTTGAATTATTACTAATATTGATTACACGTGAAAGGGTAAGATCGCTAATATCTCTAAAACCATAGCCGTAGAGGATTTCTGATGAAAACTTTGTCCTCCAACAGCACCATTACCCTATCCACTGGCACCGGCCAGAATTTATTGGTATGAAAAAAAAAATAGCCTAGGGTTATCTATTGATTACACCTGAAGAGGTAAAATCGCTAATATATCGATGAAAATTTTCCAACCCAACAGTACCAATACGCTATCCACTGGCACTTGTTAGAATCTATTGGTATCAAAAACATATCCTAGGGTTAACTTGAATTATTACTAATATTGATTACACCTGAAAAGGTAACATCGATAATATCTCGAAAACCATAGCCCATAGAGGATTTCCGATGAAAATTTTGACCTCCAACAGCACAATTACCCTATCCACTGGCACCGTACAGAATATATTAGTATGAAAAAAGAATAGCCTAGAGTTAACTTAAATTATTACTAATATTGATTACACGTGAAACGGTAAGATCGCTAATATCTCGAAAACCATAGTCGTAGAGGATTTCTGATGAAAATTTTGTCCCCAACAGTACCAATACCCTATCCGCATGTCCCCTTCTAGAATCTATTGGTATGAAAAAAAAAATAGCCTAGGGTTAGCTTGAATTATTACTAATATTGATTATGCTTGAAAACGTAAGATCGCTAATATCTCGAAAATCATAGCCCGTACAGGATTTCTGATGAAAAGTTTGTCCCCCAACAGTACCAAAACCTTATCCACTGGCAACTTCTAGAATATATTGGTATAAAAAAAATAGCCTAGGGTTAATTTGCATTAGCCTAGGGTTAACTTAAATTATTACTAATATTGATTACGCCAGAAAAGGTAAGATCTCTAATAACTCGAAAACCATACCCCGTAGAGGATTTCTTATGAAAATGTTGTCCCCCAACAGTACCAATACGCTATCCACTGGCACTTGTTAGAATCTATTGGTATCAAAAAAATATCCTAGGGTTAACTTGAATTATTACTAATATTGATTATACCTGAAAAGGTAATATCGATAATATCTCGAAAACCATAGCCCATAGAGGATTTCCGATGAAAATTTTGACTTCCAACAGCACAATTACCTATCCACTGGCACCGTACAGAATCTATTAGTATGAAAAAAATAGCCTAGAGTTAACTTAAATTCTTACTAATATTGATTACACGTGAAAGGGTAAAATCGCTAATATCTCGAAAATCATAGCCCGTACAGGATTTCTGATGAAAATTTTGTTCCCCAACAGTACCAATTCCTTATCCACTGGCAACTTCTAGAATATATTGGTAGGTATAAAAAAAAATAGCCTAGGGTTAACTTGAATTATTACTAAAATTGTTTACGCCTGAAAATGTAAGATCGCTATTATCTCGAAAACCAAACCCCGTAGAGGATTTCTTCTGAAAATTTTGTCCCCCAACAGTACCAATACCCTATCCGCCTGCACCGTCTAAAATCTATTGGAATGAAAAAAAATAGCCTAGTATTATCTTAAATTATTACTAATATTGATTACACCTGAAACGGTAAGATCGCTAATATCTCGAAAACCATAGCCGTACAGGATTTCTAATGAAAAATTTTGTCCCACAACAGTACCAATACCCTATCCGCTGTCCCCTTACAAACTCTACTGGTTTGAAAAAAAATAGCCTAGGGTTATCTTGAATTATTACTTATATTGATTATCCGTGAAAATGTAAGATCACTAATATCTCGAAAATCATAGCCCGTAAAGGATTTCTGATGAAAATGTTGTCCCCCAACAGTACCAATACGCTATCCACTGGCCACTTCTAGAATATATTGGTATGCAAAAAAAAATAGCCTAGGGTTGACTTGAATTATTATTAATATTGATTACACCTGAAAAGTTAAGATCGCTAATATCTCGAAGACCATAACCTGTAGAGAATTTTTGATGAAAATTTTGTCCTCCAACAGCACCATTCCCTATCCACTGGCACCTTCTATAATCTATTGGTATGGCAAAAAAATAGCCTAGGGTTAACTTAAATTATTACTAATATTTATTACACATGGAATGGTAAGGTCTGTAATATCTCGAAAACCATAGCCCATAGAGGATTTCCGATGAAAATTTTGTCCTCCAACAGCACCAATACCCAATCCATTGGCACCGTCCAGAATCTATTGGTATGAAAAAAAAATAGCCTACGGTTAACTACTGATTACTCCTGAAGAGGTAAAATCGCTAATATATCGAAAACAATTGCCCGTAGAGGTTTTCTGATAAAAATTTTGTCCGCCGAACAGTACCAATACGCTATCCACTGGCACTTGTTAGAATCTATTGGTATCAAAAAAATTTCCTGGGGTTAACTTGAATTATTACTAATATTGATTACACGTGAAAGGGTAAGATCGCTAATATCTCTAAAACCATAGCCGTAGAGGATTTCTGATGAAAACTTTGTCCTCCAACAGCACCATTACCCTATCCACTGGCACCGTCCAGAATTTATTGGTATGAAAAAAAAAATAGCCTAGGGTTATCTATTGATTACACCTGAAGAGGTAAAATCGCTAATATATCGATGAAAATTTTCCAACCCAACAGTACCAATACGCTATCCACTGGCACTTGTTAGAATCTATTGGTATCAAAAACATATCCTAGGGTCAACTTGAATTATTACTAATATTGTTTACACCTGAAAAGGTAATATCGATAATATCTCGAAAACCATAGCCCATAGAGGATTTCCGATGAAAATTTTGACCTCCAACAGCACAATTACCCTATCCACTGGCACCGTACAGAATATATTAGTATGAAAAAAGAATAGCCTAGAGTTAACTTAAATTATTACTAATATTGATTACACGTGAAACGGTAAGATCGCTAATATCTCGAAAACCATAGTCGTAGAGGATTTCTGATGAAAATTTTGTCCCCAACAGTACCAATACCCTATCCGCATGTCCCCTTCTAGAATCTATTGGTATGAAAAAAAAAATAGCCTAGGGTTAGCTTGAATTATTACTAATATTGATTATGCTTGAAAACGTAAGATCGCTAATATCTCGAAAATCATAGCCCGTACAGGATTTCTGATGAAAAGTTTGTCCCCCAACAGTACCAAAACCTTATCCACTGGCAACTTCTAGAATATATTGGTATAAAAAAAATAGCCTAGGGTTAATTTGCATTAGCCTAGGGTTAACTTAAATTATTACTAATATTGATTACGCCAGAAAAGGTAAGATCTCTAATAACTCGAAAACCATACCCCGTAGAGGATTTCTTATGAAAATGTTGTCCCCCAACAGTACCAATACGCTATCCACTGGCACTTGTTAGAATCTATTGGTATCAAAAAAATATCCTAGGGTTAACTTGAATTATTACTAATATTGATTACAACTGAAAAGGTAATATCGATAATATCTCGAAAACCAAAGCCCATAGAGGATTTCCGATGAAAATTTTGACCTCCAACAGCACAATTACCCTATCCACTGGCACCGTACAGAATCTATTAGTATGAAAAAAAAAATAGCCTAGAGTTAACTTAAATTATTACTAATATTGATTAAACGTGAAAGGGTAAAATCGCTAATATCTCGAAAATCATATCCCGTACAGGATTTCTGATTAAAACTTTGTCCCCCAACAGTACCAATACCCTATCCACTGGCAACTTCTAGAATATCTTGTTATGAAAAAAATAAATAGCCTAGGGTTGACTTGAATTATTATTAATATTGATTACACCTGAAAAGTTAAGATCGCTAATATCTCGAAGACCATAAGCTGTAGAGGATTTCTTCTGAAAATTTTGTCCCCCAACAGTACCAATACCCTGTCCGCTGGCACCGTCTAAAATCTATTGGAATGAAAAAAATAGCCTAGCATTAACTTAAATTATTACTAATATTGATTACACCTGAAACTGTAAAATCGCTAATATCGCTAAAACCATAGCCGTACAGGAATTCTGATGAAAAATTTTGCACCACAACAGTACCAATACCCTATCCGCTGTCCCCTTATAAACTCTACTGGTATGAAAAAAAAATAGCCTAGGGTTAACTTGAATTATTACTTATATTGGTTATCCTTGAAAAGGTAAGATCACTAATATCTCGAAAATCATAGCCCGTAAAGTATTTCTGACGAAAATTTTCTCCGCCAACAATACCAATACCCTATCCACGGGCAACTTCTAGAATATATTGGTATGCAAAAAAAATAGCCTAGGGTTGACTTGAATTATTATTAATATTGATTACACCTGAAAAGTTAAGATCGCTAATATCTCGAAGACCATAACCTGTAGAGAATTTCTAATGAAAATTTTGTCCTCCAACAGCACCATTACCCTATCCACTGGCACCATCCAGAATCTATTGGTATGAAAAAAAATAGCCTAGGGTTAACTATTGATTACAACTGAAGAGGTAAAATCGCTAATATATCGAAAACTATGGCCCGTAGAGGTTTTCTGATGAAAATTTTGTCCGCCGAACAGTTCCAATACGCTATCCACTGGCACTTGTTAGAATCTATTGGTATCAAAAAAATATCATAGGGTTAACTTGAATTATTACTAATATTGATTACACCTGAAAAGGTAATATCGATAATATCTCGAAAACCATAGCCCATAGAGGATTTCCGATGAAAATTTTGACTTCCAACAGCACAATTATCTATCCACTGGCACCGTACAGAATCTATTAGTATGAAAAAAAAAAAGCCTAGAGTTAACTTAAATTATTACTAATATTGATTACGCCTGAAAAGGTAAGATCGCTAATATCTCGAAAACCATACCCCGTAGAGGATTTTTTACGAAAATTGTGTCCCCCAACAGTACCAATACCCTATCCACTGGCACCTTTTAGAATCTATTGGTACCAAAAAAAATATCCTAGGGTTAACTTGAATTATTACTATTATTGATTATACCTGATAAGGTAACATCGAGAATATCTCGAAGACCATAGCCCATAGAGGATTTCCGATGAAAATTTTGCCCTCCAACAGCACAATTACCCTATCCACTGGCACCGTACAGAATCTATTAGTATGAAAAAAAAATAGCCTAGAGTTAACATAAATTATTGCTAATATTGATTACACGTGAAAGGGTAAAATCGCTAATATCTCGAAACCCATAGTCGTAGAGGATTTCTGATGAAAATTTTGTCCCCAACAGTACCAATACCCTATCCGCTGGCCCCTTATAGAATCTATTGGTATGAAAAAAAAATAGCCTAGGATTAGCTTGAATTAGCATATTTGATGAAAATGAAAATTAGCATATTTGATGAAAATTTTGTCCCCCGACATTACCAATACCCTATCCACTGGCAATTTCTAGAATATATTGGTATGAAAAAAAAATAGCCTAGGGTTGACTTGAATTATTATTAATATTGATTACACCTGAAAAGTTAAGATCGCTAATATCTCGAAAACCATAACCTGTAGAGAATTTCTGATGAAAATTTTGTCCTCCAACAGCACCATTACCCTATAAACTCGCATCTTCTAGAATCTATTGGTATGAAAAAAAATAGCCTAGGGTTAACTACTGATTACACCTGAAGAGGTAAAGTCGCTAATATATCGAAAACAATTGCCCGTAGAGGTTTTCTGATAAAAATGTTGTCCGCCCAACAGTACCAATACGCTATCCACTGGCACTTGTTAGAATCTATTGGTATCAAAAATATTTCCTGGGGTTAACTTGAATTATTACTAATATTGATTACACGTGAAAGGGTAAGATCGCTAATATCTCTAAAACCATAGCCGTAGAGGATTTCTGATGAAAATTTTGTCCTCCAACATCACCATTACCCTATCCACTGGCACCGTCCAGAATCTATTGGTATGAAAAAAAAAATAGCCTAGGGTTAACTATTGATTACAACTGAAGAGGTAAAATCGCTAGTATATCGAAAACTATTCCCCGTAGAGGTTTTCTGATGAAAATTTTGTCCGCCGAACAGTACCAATACGCTATCTACTGGCACTTGCACTTGAATTATTACTAATATTGATTACAGCTGAAAAGGTAACATCGATAATATCTCGAAAACCATAGCCCATAGAGGATTTCCGATGAAAATTTTGCCCTCCAACAGCACAATTATCCTATCCACTGGCACCGTACAGAATCTATTAGTATGACAAAAAAAATAGCCTAGGGTTAACTACTGATTACACCTGAAGAGGTAAAATCGCTAATATATCGAAAACAATTGCCCGTAGAGGTTTTTTGCTTAAAATTTTGTCCGCCCAACAGTACCAATACGCTATCCACTGGCACTTGTTAGAATCTGTTGGTATCAAAAAAATGTCCTGGGGTTAACTTGAATTATTACTAATATTGATTACGCCTGAAAATGTAAAACCGCTAATATCTCGAAAACCATACCCCGTAGAGGATTTCTTAGGAAAATTGTGTCCCCCAACAGTACCAATACCCTATCCACTGGCACCTTTTAGAATCTATTGGTATCAAAAAAATATCCTAGGGTTAACTTGAATTATTACTATTATTGATTATACCTGATAAGGTAACATCGAGAATATCTCGAAGACCATAGCCCATAGAGGATTTCCGATGAAAATTTTGCCCTCCAACAGCACAATTACCCTATCCACTGGCACCGTACAGAATCTATTAGTATGAAAAAAAATAGCCTAGAGTTAACATAAATTATTGCTAATATTGATTGCACGTGAAAGGGTAAAATCGCTAATATCTCGAAACCCATAGTCGTAGAGGATTTCTGATGAAAATTTTGTCCCCAACAGTACCAATACCCTACCCGCTGGCCCCTTCTAGAATCTATTGGTATGAAAAAAAAATAGCCTAGGGTTAACTTGAATTGTTACTAAAATTGTTTACGCCTGAAAAGTTAAGATCGCTATTATCTCGAAAACCATACCCCGTAGAGGATTTCTTCTGAAAATTTTGTACCCCAACAGTACCAATACCCTATCCGCTTACACCGTCTAAATTCTATTGGAATGAAAAAAAATAGCCTAGTATTAACTTAAATTATTAATTATATTGATTACCCCTGAAACGGTAAGATCGCTAATATCTCGAAAATCATAGCCCGTACAGGATTTCTGATGAAAATTTTGTCCCCCAACAGTACCAATTGCTTATCCACTGGCAACTTCTAGAATATATTGGTAGGTATAAAAAAAATAGCCTAGGGTTAACTTGAATTATTACTAAAATTGTTTACGCCTGAAAATGTAAGATCGCTATTATCTCGAAAACCAAAACCCCGTAGAGGATTTCTTCTGAAAATTTTGTCCCCCAACAGTACCAATACCCTATCCGCCTGCACCGTCTAAAATCGATTGGAATGAAAAAAAATAGCCTAGTATTAACTTAAATTATTACTATGTAGGTATGAAAAAAAAATAGCCTAGGGTTAACTTAAATTATTACTAATATTGATTACGCCTGAAAAGGTAAGATCGCTAATATCTCGAAGACCATAACCTGTAGAGAATTTCTGATGAAACTTTTGTCCTCCAACAGCACCATTACCCTATCCACTGGCACCTTCTAGAATCTATTGGTATTTAAAAAAAAATAGCCTATGGTTAACTTAAATTATTAATAATATTGATTATCCTTGAAAACGTAAGATCGCTAATATCTCGAAAATCATAGCCCGTACAGGATTTCTGATGAAAACTTTGTCCCCCAACAGTACCAATACCCAATCCACTGGCAATTTCTAGAATATATTGTTATGAAAAAAAAAATAGCCTAGGGTTGACTTGAATTATTATTATATTGATTACACCTTAAAAGTTAAGATCGCTATTATCTCGAAGACCATTAGCTTTAGAGGATTTCTTCTGAAAATTTTGTCCCCCAACAGTACCAATAACCTATCCGCTGGCACCGTCTAAAATCTATTTGAATGAAAACAATAGCCTAGTATTAACTTAAATTATTACTAATATTGATTACACCTGAAACTGTAAGATCGCTAATATCTCTAAAACCATAACCGTACAGGATTACTGATGAAAAATTTTGTCCCGCAACAGTAACAATACCCTATCCGCTGGCCCCTTATAAACTCTACTGGTATGAAAAAAATAGCCTAGGGTTAACTTGAATTATTACTTATATTGATAATCCTGGAAAAGTTAAGATCGCTAATATCTCGAAAATCATAGCATTTTTGATGAACATTTTGTCCCCCAACTGTACCAATACCATATCCACTGGCAATTTCTAGAATATATTGGTATGAAAAAAAAATAGCCTAGAGTTGACTTGAATTATTATTTATATTGATTACACCTGAAAAGTTAAGATCGCTAATATCACGAAGACCATAACCTGTAGAGAATTGCTGATGAAACTTTTGTCCTCCAACAGCACCATTACCCTATCCACTGGCACATTCTAGAATCTATTGGTATTAAAAAAAAATAGCCTAGGGTTAACTTAAATTATTACTAATATTTATTACACGTGAAAGGGTAAGATCCATAATATCTCGAAAACCATAGCCCATAGAGGATTTCCGATGAAAATTTTGCCCTCCAACAGCACAATTACCCTATCCACTGGCACCGTACAGAATCTATTAGTACGAAAAAAAAATAGCACCTTCTATAATCTATTGGTATGGCAAAAAATAGCCTAGGGTTAACTTAAATTATTACTAATATTTATTACACGTGAAATGGTAAGATCGGTAATATCTCGAAAACCATAGCCCATAGAGGACTTCCGATGAAAATGTTGTCCTCCAACAGCACCAATACCCAATCCACTAGCACCGTCCAGAATCTATTGGTATGAAAAAAAAATAGCCTACGGTTAACTACTAATTACACCTGAAGACGTAAAATCGCTAATATATCGAAAACAATTGCCCGTAGAGGTTTTCTGATGAAAATTTTGTCCGCCCAATAGTACTAATACGCCATCCACTGGCACTTGTTAGAGTCTATTGGTATCAAAAAAATTTCCTGTTGTTAACTTGAACTATTACTAATATTGATTACACGTGAAAGGGTAAGATTGCTACTATCTCGAAAACCATAGCCGTAGAGGATTTCTGATGAAAACTTTGTCCTCCAACAGCACCATTACCCTATCCACTGGCACCGTCCAGAATCTATTGGTAAGAAAAAAAAAATAGCCTAGGGTTAACTATTGATTACAACTGAAGAGGTAAAATCGCTAATACATCGAAATCTATTGCCCGTAGAGGTTTTCTGATGAAAATTTTGTCCCCCAACAGTACCAATACCCTATCCGCTGGCACCGTCTAAAATCTATTGGTATTAAAAAAAAAAAATAGCCTAGGGTTAACTTAAATTATTACTAATATTGTTTACGCCTGAAAAGGTAAGATCGCTAGTATCTCGAAACCCATACCCCGGAGAGGATTTCTTATGAAAATTTTGTCCCCCAACAGTACTAATACCCTATCCACTGGCACCGTCCAGAATTTATTGGTATGAAAAAAAAATAGCCTAGGGTTATCTATTGATTACACCTGAAGAGGTAAAATCGCTAAAATATCGATGAAAATTTTCCAACCCAACAGTACCAATACGCTATCCACTGGCACTTGTTAGAATCTATTGGTATCAAAAACATATCCTAGGGTTAACTTGAATTATTACTAATATTGATTACACCTGAAAAGGTAACATCGATAATATCTCGAAAACCATAGCCCATAGAGGATTTCCGATGAAAATTTTCCCTCAAACAGCACAAATACCCTATCCACTGGCACCGTACAGAATCTGTTAGTATGAAAAAAAAATAGCCTAGAGTTAACTTAAATTATTACTAATATTGATTACACGTGAAAGGGTAAAATCGCTAATATCTCGAAAACCATAGTCGTAGAGGATTTCTGATGAAAATTTTGTCCCCAACAGTACCAATACCCTATCCGCTGGCCCCTTCTAGAATCTATTGGTATGAGGTAAAATCGCTAATATATCGAAAACAATTGCCCGTAGAGGTTTTCTGATGAAAATTTTGTCCGCCCAACAGTACTAATACGCTATCCACTGGCACTTGTTAGAGTCTATTGGTATCAAAAAAATTTCCTGTTGTTAACTTGAACTATTACTAATATTGATTACACGTGAAAGGGTAAGATTGCTACTATCTCGAAAACCATAGCCGTAGAGGATTTCTGATGAAAACTTTGTCCTCCAACAGCACCATTACCCTATCCACTGGCACCGTCCAGAATCTATTGGTAAGAAAAAAAAATAGCCTAGGGTTAACTATTGATTACAACTGAAGAGGTAAAATCGCTAATATATCGAAATCTATTGCCCGTAGAGGTTTTCTGATGAAAATTTTGTCCTCCCAACAGTACCAATACGCTATCCACTGGCACTTGTTAGAATGTATTGGTATCAAAAAAATATCCTAGGCTTAACTTGAATTATTACTAATATTGATTACACCTGAAAAGGTAAAATCGATAATATCTCGAAAACCATAGCCCATAGAGGATTTCCGATGAAAATTTAGTCCTCCAACAACACCATTACCCTATCCACTGGCACCGTCCAGAATCTATTGGTATGAAAAAAAAAAATAGCCTAGGGTTAACTACTGATTACACTTGAAGAGGTAAAATCGCTAATATATCGAATATTATTGCCCGTAGAGGTTTTCTGATGAAAATTTTGTCCGCCAAACAGTACCAATACGCTATCCACTGGCACTTGTTAGAATCTATTGGTATCAAAAAAATATCCTAGGGTTAACTTGAATTATTACTAATATTGATTACACCTGAAAAGGTAATATCGATAATATCTCGAAAACCATAGCCTATAGAGGATTTCCGATGAAAATTTTGACTTGCAACAGCACAATTACCCTATCCACTGGCACCGTACAGAATCTATTGGTATGAAAAAAAAAAGAACCTAGAGTTAACTTAAATTATTACTAATATTGATTATCCTTGAAAACGTAAGATCGCTAATATCTCGAAAATCATAGCCCGTACAGGATTTCTGATGAAAACTTTTTCCCCCAACAGTACCAATACCCTATCCTCTGGCAACTTCTAGAATATATTGTTATGAAAAAAAATAGCCTAGGGTTGACTTGAATTATTATTATATTGATTACACCTGAAAAGTTAAGATCGCTAATATCTCGAAGACCATTAGCTTTAGAGGAATTCTTCTGAAAATTTTGTCCCCCAACAGTACCAATACCCTATCCGCTGGCACCGTCTAAAATCTATTTGAATGAAAAAAATAGCCTAGTATTAACTTAAATTATTACTAATATTGATTACACCTGAAACTGTAAGATCGCTAATATCTCTAAAACCATAACCGTACAGGATTTCTGATGAAAAATTTTGTCCCGCAACAGTACCAATACCCTATCCGCTGGCCCCTTATAAACTCTATTGGTATGAAAAAAATAGCCTAGGGTTAACTTAAATTATTACTTATATTGATTATCCTGGAAAAGGTAAGATCGCTAATATCTCGAAAATCATAGCCCGTAAAGCATTTTTGATGAAAATTTTGTCTCCCAACTGTAGCAATACCCTATCCACTGGCAATTTCTAGAATATATTGGTATGAAAAAAAAAATAGGCTAGGGTTGACTTGAATTATTATTAATATTGATTACACCTGAAAAGTTAAGATCGCTAATATCTCGAAGACCATTAGCTTTAGAGGATTTCTTCTGAAAAATTTTGTCCCCCAACAGTACCAATACCCTATCCGCTGGCACCGTATAAAATCTATTGGTATTACAAAAAAAAATAGCCTAGGGTTAACTTAAATTATTACTAATATTGTTTACGCCTGAAAAGGTAAGATCGCTAGTATCTCGAAACCCATACCCCGGAGAGGATTTCTTATGAAAATTTTGTCCCCCAACAGTACTAATACCCTATCCGCTGGCACCGTCCAGAATTTATTGGTATGAAAAAAAAAAATAGCCTAGGGTTATCTATTGATTACACCTGAAGAGGTAAAATTGCTAATATATCGATGAAAATTTTCCAACCCAACAGTACCAATACGCTATCCACTGGCACTTGTTAGAATCTATTGGTATCAAAAACATATCCTAGGGTTAACTTGAATTATTACTAATATTGATTACACCTGAAAAGGTAACATCGATAATATCTCGAAAACCATAGCCCATAGAGGATTTCCGATGAAAATTTTCCCTCAAACAGCACAAATGCCCTATCCACTGGCACCGTACAGAATCTGTTAGTATGAAAAAAAAATAGCCTAGAGTTAACTTAAATTATTACTAATATTGATTACACGTGAAAGGGTAAAATCGCTAATATCTCGAAAACCATAGTCGTAGAGGATTTCTGATGAAAATTTTGTCCCCAACAGTACCAATACCCTATCCGCTGGCCCCTTCTAGAATCTATTGGTATGAAAAAAAAATAGCCTAGGGTTAGATTGAATTATTACTAATATTGATTACGCCTGAAAATGTAAGATCGCTAATATCTCGAAAACCATACCCCGTAGAGGATTTCTTATGAAAATTTTGTCCCGCAACAGTACCAATACCCTATCCACTGGCACCTTCTAGAATCTATTGGTATAAAAAAAATATCCTAGGGTTAACTTGAATTATTACTAATATTGATTACACCTGAAAAGGTAACATCGATAACATCTCGAAAACCATAGCCCATAGAGGATTTCCGATGAAAATTTGCCCTCCAACAGCACAATTACCCTATCCACTGGCACCGTACAGAATCTATTAGCTTGAAAAAAAATAGCCTAGAGTTAACTTAAATTATTACAAATATTGATTACACGTGAAAAAGTAAAATCGCTAATATCTCGAAAATCATAGCCCGTACAGGATTTCTGATGAAAATTTTGTCCCGCAACAGTACCAATACCCTATCCACTGGCAACTTCTAGAATATATTGGTATAAAAAAAATAGCCTCGGGTTAACTTGAATTGTTACTAAAATTGTTTGCGCCTGAAAAGTTAAGATCGCTATTATCTCGAAAACCATACCCCGTAGAGGATTTCTGATGAAAATTTTGTCACCCAACAGTACCAATACCCTATCCACTGGCACCCTCTAGAATCTATTGGTATTAAAAAAAAATAGCCTAGGGTTAACTTAAATTATTACTAGTATTGATTACGCCTGAAAAGGTAAGATCGCTAGTATCTCGAAAACCATACCCCGGAGAGGATTTCTTATGAAAATTTTGACCCCCAACAGTACTAATACCCTATCCACTGGCACCGTCCAGAATTTATTGGTATGAAAAAAAAATAGCCTAGGGTTATCTATTGATTACACCTGAAGGGGTAAAATCGCTAATATATCGATGAAAATTTTGTCCACCCAACAGTACCAATACGCTATCCACTGGCACTTGTTAGAATCTATTGGTATCAAAAACATATCCTAGGGTTAACTTGAATTATTACTAATATTGATTACACCTGAAAAGGTAACATCGATAATATCTCGAAAACCATAGCCCATAGAGGATTTCCGATGAAAATTTTCCCTCAAACCAGCACAAATACCCTATCCACTGGCACCGTACAGAATCTGTTAGTATGAAAAAAAAATAGCCTAGAGTTAACTTAAATTATTACTAATATTGATTACACGTGAAAGGGTAAAATCGCTAATATCTCGAAAACCATAGTCGTAGAGGATTTCCGATGAAAATTTAGTCCTCCAACAACACCATTACCCTATCCACTGGCACCGTCCAGAATCTATTGGTATGAAAAAAAAAATAGCCTAGGGTTAACTACTGATTACACTTGAAGAGGTAAAATCGCTAATATATCGAAAATTATTGCCCGTAGAGGTTTTCTGATGAAAATTTTGTCCGCCCAATAGTACCAATACGCTATCCACTGGGACTTGTTAGAATCTATTGGTATCAAAAAATTATCCTAGGGTTAACTTGAATTATTACTAATATTGATTACACCTGAAAAGGTAATATCGATAATATCTCGAAAACCATAGCCTATAGAGGATTTCCGATGAAAATTTTGACTTGCAACAGCAGCACAATTACCCTATCCACTGGCACGTACAGAATCTATTGGTATGAAAAAAAAAGAACCTAGAGTTAACTTAAATTATTACTAATATTGATTATCCTTGAAAACGTAAGATCGCTAATATCTCGAAAAATCATAGCCCGTACAGGATTTCTGATGAAAACTTTTTCCCCCAACAGTACCAATACCCTATCCTCTGGCAACTTCTAGAATATATTGTTATGAAAAAAAATAGCCTAGGTTTACTTGAATTATTATTATATTGATTACACCTGAAAAGTTAAGATCGCTAATATCTCGAAGACCATTAGCTTTAGAGGAATTCTTCTGAAAATTTTGTCCCCCAACAGTACCAATACCCTATCCGCTGGCACCGTCTAAAATCTATTTGAATGAAAAAAATAGCCTAGTATTAACTTAAATTATTACTAATATTGATTACACCTGAAACTGTAAGATCGCTAATATCTCTAAAACCATAACCGTACAGGATTTCTGATGAAAAATTTTGTCCCGCAACAGTACCAATACCCTATCCGCTGGCCCCTTATAAACTCTACTGGTATGAAAAAAATAGCCTAGGGTTAACTTGAATTATTACTTATATTGATTATCCTGGAAAAGGTAAGATCGCTAATATCTCGAAAATCATAGCCCGTAAAGCATTTTTGATGAAAATTTTGTCCCCCAACTGTAGCAATACCCTATCCACTGGCAATTTCTAGAATATATTGGTATGAAAAAAAAAATAGGCTAGGTTGACTTGAATTATTATTAATATTGATTACACCTGAAAAGTTAAGATCGCTAATATCTCGAAGACCATTAGCTTTAGAGGATTTCTTCTGAAAATTTTGTCCCCCAACAGTACCAATACCCTATCCGCTGGCACCGTCTAAAATCTATTGGTATTAGAAAAAAAAATAGCCTAGGGTTAACTTAAATTATTACTAATATTGTTTACGCCTGAAAAGGTAAGATCGCTAGTATCTCGAAACCCATACCCCGGAGAGGATTTCTTATGAAAATTTTGTCCCCCAACAGTACTAATACCCTATCCACTGGCACCGTCCAGAATTTATTGGTATGAAAAAAAAATAGCCTAGGGTTATCTATTGATTACACCTGAAGAGGTAAAATCGCTAATATATCGATGAAAATTTTCCAACCCAACAGTACCAATACGCTATCCACTGGCACTTGTTAGAATCTATTGGTATCAAAAACATATCCTAGGGTTAACTTGAATTATTACTAATATTGATTACACCTGAAAAGGTAACATCGATAATATCTCGAAAACCATAGCCCATAGAGGATTTCCGATGAAAATTTTCCCTCAAACAGCACAAATACCCTATCCACTGGCACCGTACAGAATCTGTTAGTATGAAAAAAAAATAGCCTAGAGTTAACTTAAATTATTACTAATATTGATTACACGTGAAAGGGTAAAATCGCTAATATCTCGAAAACCATAGTCGTAGAGGATTTCTGATGGAAATTTTGTCCCCAACAGTACCAATACCCTATCCGCTGGCCCCTTCTAGAATCTATTGGTATGAAAAAAAAATAGCCTAGGGTTAGATTGAATTATTACTAATATTGATTACGCCTGAAAATGTAAGATCGCTAATATCTCGAAAACCATACCCCGTAGAGGATTTCTTATGAAAATTTTGTCCCGCAACAGTACCAATACCCTATCCACTGGCACCTTCTAGAATCAATTGGTATAAAAAAAATATCCTAGGGTTAACTTGAATTATTACTAATATTGATTACACCTGAAAAGGTAACATCGATAACATCTCGAAAACCATAGCCCATAGAGGATTTCCGATGAAAATTTGCCCTCCAACAGCACAATTACCCTATCCACTGGCACCGTACAGAATCTATTAGCTTGAAAAAAAAATAGCCTAGAGTTAACTTGAATTATTACTAATATTGATTACACGTGAAAAAGTAAAATCGCTAATATCTCGAAAATCATAGCCCGTACAGGATTTCTGATGAAAATTTTGTCCCGCAACAGTACCAATACCCTATCCACTGGCAACTTCTAGAATATATTGGTATAAAAAAAATAGCCTCGGGTTAACTTGAATTGTTACTAAAATTGTTTGCGCCTGAAAAGTTAAGATCGCTATTATCTCGAAAACCATACCCCGTAGAGGATTTCTGATGAAAATTTTGTCCCCCAACAGTACCAATACCCTATCCACTGGCACCCTCTAGAATCTATTGGTATTAAAAAAAATAGCCTAGGGTTAACTTAAATTATTACTAGTATTGATTACGCCTGAAAAGGTAAGATCGCTAGTATCTCGAAAACCATACCCCGGAGAGGATTTCTTATGAAAATTTTGACCCCCAACAGTACTAATACCCTATCCACTGGCACCGTCCAGAATTTATTGGTATGAAAAAAAAAATAGCCTAGGGTTATCTATTGATTACACCTGAAGGGGTAAAATCGCTAATATATCGATGAAAATTTTGTCCACCCAACAGTACCAATACGCTATCCACTGGCACTTGTTAGAATCTATTGGTATCAAAAACATATCCTAGGGTTAACTTGAATTATTACTAATATTGATTATACCTGAAAAGGTAACATCGATAATATCTCGAAAACCATAGCCCATAGAGGATTTCCGATGAAAATTTTGCCCTCAAACAGCACAATTACCCTATCCACTGGCACCGTACAGAATCTGTTAGTATGAAAAAAAATAGCCTAGAGTTAACTTAAATTATTACTAATATTGATTACACGTGAAAGGGTAAAATCGCTAATATCTCAAAAACCATAGTCGTAGAGGATTTCTGATGAAAATTTTGTCTCCAACAGTACCAATACCCTATCCGCTGGCCCCCTCTAGAATCTATTGGTATAAAAAAAAATTAAATAAAAATAAAAATAATATCTCGAAAATCATAGCCCGTACAGGATTTCGGATGAAAATTTTGTCCCGCAACAGTACCAATGCCATATCCACTGGCAACTTCTAATATTGGTATAAAAAAAATAGCCTAGGGTTAACTTGAATTGTTACTAAAATTGTTTGCGCCTGAAAAGTTAAGATCGCTATTATCTCGAAAACCATACCCCGTAGAGGATTTCTGATGAAAATTTTGTCCCCCAATAGTACCAATACCATATCCGCCAGCACCGTCTAATATCTATTCACCGTCTAATATCTATTGGAATGAAAAAAAATAGCCTAGTATTAACTTAAATTATTACTAATATTGATAACACCTGAAACGGTAAGATCGCTAATATCTCGAAAACCATAGCCGTACAGGATTTCTGATGAAAAATTTTATCCCACAACAGTACCAATACCCTATCCGCTGTCCCCTTATAAACTCTACTAATATGAAAAAAAATAGACTAGGGTTAACTTGAATTATTACTTATATTGATAATCCTTGAAAAGGTAATATCACTAATATCTCGAAAATCATAGCCCGTAAAGGATTTCTGATGAAAATTTTCTCCCCCAACAGTACCCGTACCCTATCCACTGGCAACTTCTAGAATATATTGGTATGCAAAAAAAAAAATAGCCTAGGGTTGACTTGAATTATTATTAATATTGATTACACCTGAAAAGTTAAGATCGCTAATATCTCGAAGGCCATAACCTGTAGAGAATTTCTGATGAAAATTTTGTCCTCCAACAGCACCATTACCCTATCCTCTGGCACCTTCTAGAATCTATTGGTATGAAAAAAAATAGCCTAGGGTTAACTACTGATTACACCTGAAGAGGTAAAATCGCTAATATATCGAAAACAATTGCCCGTAGAGGTTTTCTGATGAAAATTTTGTCCGCCTAGCAGTACCAATACGCTATCCACTGGCACTTGTTAGAATCTATTGGTACCAAAAAAATATCCAGGGATTAACTTGAATTATTACTAATATTGATTACGCCTGAAAATGTAACATCGCTAATATCTCGAAAACCATAACCCGTAGAGGATTTCTTATGGAAATTTTGACCCCCAACAGTACCAATACCCTATCCACTGGCACCTTCTAGAATCTATTGGTATCAAAAAAAAATATCCTAGGGTTAACTTGCATTATTACTAATATTGATTACACCTGAAAAGGTAACATCGATTATATCTCGAAAACCATAGCCAATAGAGGATTTCCGATGAAAATTTTGCCCTCCAACAGCACAATTACCCTATCCACTGGCACCGTACAGAATTTATTAGTATGAAAAAAAAATAGCCTAGAGTTAACTTAAATTATTACTAATATTGATTACACGTGAAAGGGTAATATCGCTAATATCTCGAAAACCATAGTCGTAGAGGATTTCTGATGAAAATTTTGTCCCCAACAGTACCAATACCCTATTCGCTGGCCCCTTCTAGAATCCATTGGTATGAAAAAAAAAATAGCCTAGGGTTAGCTTGAATTATTACTAATATTGATTATACTTGAAAAGGTAAGATCGCTAATATCTCGAAAATCATAGCCCGTACAGGATTTCTGATGAAAATTTTGTCCTCCAACATCACCATTACCCTATCCACTGGCACCTTCTAGCATCTATTGGTATTAAAAAAAATTGCCTAGGGTTAACTACTGATTACACCTGAAGAGGTATAATCGCTAATATATCAAAAACTATTGCCCGCAGAGGTTTTCTGATGAAAATTTTGTCCGCCCAACAGTACCAATACGCTATCCACTGGCACTTGTTAGAATCTATTGGTATCAAAAAAATATCCTGGGGTTAACTTGAATTATTACTAATATTGATTACACCTGAAAAGGTAACATCGATAATATCTCGAAAACCTTAGCCCATAGAGGATTTCCGATGAAAATTTTGCCCTCCAACAGTACCAATACCTTATCCACTGGCAACTTCTAGAATATATTGGTATAAAAAAAATAGCCTAGGGTTAATTTGAATTATTACTAAAATTGTTTACGCCTGAAAAGTTAAGATCGCTATTATCTCGAAATCATACCCCGTAGACGATTTCTTCTGAAAATTTTGTCCCCCAACAGTACCAATACCCTAGTCGCCTGCACCGTCTAAAATCTATTGGGATGAAAAAAAATAGCCTAATATTAACTTAAATTATTACAAATATTTATTACACCTGAAACGGTAAGATCCGTAATATCTCGAAAACCATAGCAGTACAGGAATTCTGATGAAAAATTTTGCTCCACAACAGTACCAATACCCTATCCGCTGTCCCCTTATAAACTCTACTGGTATGAAAAAAAAATAGCCTAGGGTTAACTTGAATTATTACTTATATTGATTATCCTTGAAAAGGTAAGATCACTAATATCTCGAAAATCATAGCCCGGAAAGTATTTCTGATGAAAATTTTGTCCCCCAACAATACCAATACCCTATCCACGGGCAACGTCTAGAATATATTGGTATGCAAAAAAAAAATAGCCTAGGGTTGACTTGAATTATTATTAATATTGATTACACCTGAAAAGTTAAGATCGCTAATATCTCGAAGACCATAACCTGTAGAGAATTTCTGATGAAAATTTTGTCCTCCAACAGCACCATTACCCTACCCACTGGCACCGTCCAGAATCTATTGGTATGGAAAAAAAATAGCCTAGGGTTAACTATTGATTACAACTGAAGAGGTAAAATCGCTAATATATCAAAAACTATTGCCCGCAGAGGTTTTCTGATGAAAAATTTGTCCGCCCAACAGTACCAATACGCTATCCACTGGCACTTGTTAGAATCTATTGGTATCAAAAAAATATCCTGGGGTTAACTTGAATTATTACTAATATTGATTACACCTGAAAAGGTAACATCGATAATATCTCGAAAACCTTAGCCCATAGAGGATTTCCGATGAAAATTTTGCCCTCCAACAGTACCAATACCTTATCCACTGGCAACTTCTAGAATATATTGGTATAAAAAAAATAGCCTAGGGTTAATTTGAATTATTACTAAAATTGTTTACGCCTGAAAAGTTAAGATCGCTATTATCTCGAAATCATACCCCGTACACGATTTCTTCTGAAAATTTTGTCCCCCAACAGTACCAATACCCTAGTCGCCTGCACCGTCTAAAATCTATTGGGATGAAAAAAAATAGCCTAATATTAACTTAAATTATTACAAATATTTATTACACCTGAAACGGTAAGATCCGTAATATCTCGAAAACCATAGCAGTACAGGAAATCTGATGAAAAATTTTGCTCCACAACAGTACCAATACCCTATCCGCTATCCCCTTATAAACTCTACTGGTATGAAAAAAAAATAGCCTAGGGTTAACTTGAATTATTACTTATATTGATTATCCTTGAAAAGGTAAGATCACTAATATCTCGAAAATCATAGCCCGTAAAGTATTTCTGATGAAAATTTTGTCCCCCAACAATACCAATACCCTATCCACGGGCAACGTCTAGAATATATTGGTATGCAAAAAAAACAATAGCCTAGGGTTGACTTGAATTATTATTAATATTGATTACACCTGAAAAGTTAAGATCGCTAATATCTCGAAGACCATAACCTGTAGAGAATTTCTGATGAAAATTTTGACCTCCAACAGCACCATTACCCTATCCACTGGCACCTTCTAGAATCTATTGGTATGAAAAAAAATAGCCTAGGGTTAACTACTGATTACACCTTAAGAGGTAAAATCGCTAATATATCGAAAACAATTGCCCGTAGAGGTTTTCTGATGAAAATTTTGTCCGCCCAACAGTACCAATACCCTATCCACTGGCACCTTCTAGAATCTATTGGTATCAAAAAAATATCCTAGGGTTAACTTGCATTATTACTAATATTGATTACACCTGAAAAGGTAACATCGAGAATATCTCGAAAACCATAGCCCATTGAGGATTTCCGATGAGAATTTTGCCCTCCAACTGCACAATTACCCTATCCACTGGCACCGTACAGAATCTATTAGTATGAAAAAAAAATAGCCTAGAGTTAACTTAAATTATTACTAATATTGATTACACGTGAAAATGTAAGATCGCTAATATCTCGAAAACCATACCCCGTAGAGGATTTCTTATGAAAATTTTGTCCCCCAACAGTACCAATACCCTATACACTGGCACCTTCTTGAATCCATTGGTATCAAAAAAATATCCTAGGGTTAACTTGAATTATTACTAATATTGTTTACACCTGAAAAGGTAACATCGATAATATCTCGAAAACCATAGCCCATAGAGGATTTCCGATGAAAATTTTGCCCTCCAACAGCACCAATACCCTATCCGCTGGCACCGTCCAGAAACTATTGGTATGAAAAAAAAATAGCCTAGAGTTAACTTAAATTTTTACTAATATTGATTACACGTGAAAATGTAAGATCGCTAATATCTCGAAAACCATACCCCGTAGAGGATTTCTTATGAAAATTTTGTCCCCCAACAGTACCAATACCCTATACACTGGCACCTTCTTGAATCCATTGGTATCAAAAAAATATCCTAGGGTTAACTTGAATTATTACTAATATTGTTTACACCTGAAAAGGTAACATCGATAATATCTCGAAAACCATAGCCCATAGAGGATTCCGATGAAAATTTTGCCCTCCAACAGCACCAATACCCTATCCACTGGCACCGTCCAGAAACTATTGGTATGAAAAAAAATAGCCTAGGGTTAACTACTGATTACACCTCAAGAGGTAAAATCGCTAATATATCGAAAAAAAAATGCCCGTAGAGGTTTTCTGATGAAAATTTTGTCCGCCCAACAGTACCAATACGCTATCCACTGGCACTTCTTAGAATCTATTGGTATCAAAAAAATATCCTGGGGTTAACTTAAATTATTACTAATATTGATTACACGTGAAAGGGTAATATCGCTAATATCTCGAAAACCATAGTCGTAGAGGATTTCTGATGAAAATTTTGTCCCCAACAGTACCAATACCCTATTCGCTGGCCCCTTCTAGTATCTGTTGGTATGAAAAAAAAAATAGCCTAGGGTTAGCTTGAATTATTACTAATATTGATTATACTTGAAAAGGTAAGATCGCTAATATCTCGAAAATCATAGCCCGTACAGAATTTCTGATGAAAATTTTGTCCCACAACAGTACCAATACCCTATCCGCTGGCCCCTTATAAACAATACTGGTATGAAAAAAAATAGCCTAGGGTTAACTTGAATTATTACTAATATTGATTATCCTTGAAAACGTAAGATCGCTATTATCTCGAAAACCATAGCCGTACAGGATTTCTGATGAAAAATTTTGTCCCACAACAGTACCAATACCCTATCCGCTGGCCCCTTATAAACTCTACTGGTATGAAAAAAAATAGCCTAGGTTTAACTTGAATTATTATTTATACTGATTATCCTTGAAAAGGTAAGATCGCTAATATCTCGAAAGTCATAGCCCGTAAACCATTTTGGATGAAAATTTTGTCCCCCAACTGTACCAATACCATATCCACTGGCAATTTCTAGAATATATTGGTATGAAAAAAAAAATAGCCTAGCGTTAACTTGAATTATTATTAATATTGATTTCACCTGAGAAGTTAAAATCGCCAATATCATGAAGACCATAACTTGTAGAGCATTTCTGATGAAAATTTTGTCCTTCAACAGCGCCATTACCCTATCCACTGGCACCTTATAGAATCTCTTTGTATTAAAAAAAATTGCCTAGGGTTAACTTAAATTATTACTAATATCGATTACGCCTGAAAAGGTAAGATCGCTTGTATCTCGAAAACCATACCCCGTAGAGGATTTCTTATGAAAATTTTGTCCCCCAACAATACTAATACCCTATCCACTGGCACCTTCTAGAATCCATTGGTATGACAAAAAATAGCCTAGGGTTAACTTAAATTATTACTAATTTTTATTATACGTGAAAGAGTAAGATCGCTATTATCTCGAAAAGCATAGCCCATAGAGGATTTCCGATGAAAATTTTGTCCTCCAACAGCACCATTACCCTATCCACTGGCACCATCCAGAATCTATTGGTGTGAAAAAAAAAATAGCCTAGGGTTCACAATTGATTACACCTGAAGAGGTAAAATCGATAATATATCAAAAACTATTGCCCGCAGAGGTTTTCTGATGAAAATTTTGTCCGCCCAACAGTACCAATACGCTATCCACTGGCACTTGTTAGAATCTATTGGTATCAAAAAAATATCCTGGGTTTAACTTGAATTATTACTAATATTGATTACACCTGAAAAGGTAACATCGATAATATCTCGAAAGCCTTAGCCCATAGCGGATTTCCGATGAAAATTTTGCCCTCCAACAGCACAATTACCCTATCTACTGGCACCGTACAGAATCTATTAGTATGAAAAAAAAATAGCCTAGAGTTAACTTAAATTATTACTAATATTGATTACACGTGAAAGGGTAATATCGCTAATATCACGAAAACCATAGTCGTAGAGGATTTCTGATGAAAATTTTGTCCCCAACAGTACCAATACCCTATCCGCTGGCCTCTTCTAGAATCTATTGGTATGAAAAAAAAATAGCCTTGGGTTAACTGAAATTATTACTAATATTGATTACGCCTGAAAAGGTAAGATCGCTAGTATCTCGTAAACCATACCCCGTAGAGGATTTCTTATAAAAATTTTGTCCCCCAACAGTACCAATACCCTATCCACTGGCACCTTCTAGAATCTATTGGTATCAAAAAAATATCCTAGGGTTAACTTGAATTATTACTAATATTGATTACACCTGAAAAGGTAACATCGATAATATCTCGAAAACCATAGCCCATAGAGGATTTCCGATGAAAATTTTGCCCTCCAACAGCACAATTACCCTATCCACTGGCACCGTACACAATCTATTAATATGAAAATCAAATAGCCTAGAGTTAACTTAAATTATTACTAATATTGATTACACGTGAAAGGGTAAAATCGCTAATATCTCGAAAACCATAGTCGTAGAGGATTTCTGATGAAAATTTTGTCCCCAACCGTAACAATACCCTATCCGCTGGCCCCTTCTAGAATCTATTGGTATGAAAAAAAAATAGCCTAGTGTTAGCTTGAATTATTACTAATGTTGATTATACTTGAAAAGGTAAGATCGCTAATATCTCGAAAATCATAGCCCGTACAGGATTTCTGATGAAAATTTTGTCCCCCAACAGTACCAATACCTTATCCACTGGCAACTTCTAGAATATATTGGTATAAAAAAAATAGCCTAGGGTTAATTTGAATTATTACTAAAATTGTTTACGCCTGAAAAGTTAAGATCGCTATTATCACCAAATCATACCCCGTTGACGATTTCTTCTGAAAATTTTGTCCCCCAACAGTACCAATACCCTATTCGCCTGCACCGTCTAAAATCTATTGGAATGAAAAAAAATAGCCTAATATTAACTTAAATTATTACTAATATTTATTACACCTGAAACGGTAAGATCCGTAATATCTCGAAAACCATAGCCGTACAGGAATTCTGATCAAAAATTTTGCTCCACAACAGTACCAATACCCAATCCGCTGTCCCCTTATAAGCTCTACTGGTATGAAAAAAAATAGCCTAGGGTTAACTTGAATTATTACTTATATTGATTATCCTTGAAAAGGTAAGATCACTAATATCTCGAAAATCATAGCCCGTAAAGTATTTCTGATGAAAATGTTGTCCCCCAACAATACCAATACCCAATCCACGGGCAACGTCTAGAATATATTGGTATGCACAAAAAAATTGCCTAGGGTTGACTTGAATTATTATTAATATTGATTACACCTGAAAAGTTAAGACCGCTAATATCTCGAAGACCATAACCTGTAGAGAATTTCTGATGAAAATTTTCTCCTCCAACAACACCATTACCCTATCCACTGGCACCTTCTAGAATCTATTGGTATTAAAAAAAATAGCCTAGGGTTAACTTAAATTATTACTAATATTGATTACGCCTGAAAAGTTAAGATCGCTAATATCTCGAAAACCATACCCCGTAGAGGATTTCTTATGAAAACTTTGTCCTCCAACAGTACCAGTACCCTATCCGCTGTCCCCTTATAAACTCTACTGGTATGAAAAAAAATAGCCTAATATTAACTTAAATTATTACTAATATTTATTGCACCTGAAACGGTAAGATCGCTAATATCTCGAAAACCATAGCCGTACAGGAATTCTGATGAAAAATTTTGCTCCATAACAGTACCAATACCCTATCTGCTGTTCTCTTATAAACTCTACTGGTATGAAAAAAAATAGCCTAGGGTTAACTTGAATTATTACTTATATTGATTATCCTTGAAAAGGTAAGATCACTAATATCTCGAAAACCATACCCCGTACAGGATTTCTTATGAAAATTTTGTCCCCCAGCAGTACTAATACCCTATCCACTGGCACCTTCTAGAATCTATTGGTATGACAAAAAAATAGCCTAGGGTTAACTTAAATTATTACTAATATTTATTACACGTGAAAGGTTAAGGTCGCTAATAACTCGAAAAGCATAGCCCATAGAGGATTTCCGATGAAAATTTTGTCCTCCAACAACACCATTACCCTATCCACTGGCACCGTCCAGAATCTATTGCTATGAAAAAAAAATAGCCTAGGGTTAACTACTGATTACACCTGAGGAGGTAAAATCGCTAATATATCGAAAACTATTGCCCGTAGAGGTTTTCTGATGAAAATTTTGTCCGCCCAACAGTACCAATACGCTATCCACTGGCACTTGTTAGAATCTATTGGTATCAAAAAAATATCCTAGGGTTAACTTGAATTATTACTAATATTGATTACACCTGAAAAGGTAATATCGATAATATCTCGAAAACCATAGCACATAGAGGATTTCCGATGAAAATTTAGACCTCCAACAGCACAATTACCCTATCCACTGGCACCGTACAGAATCTATTAGTATGAAAAAAAAAACAGCCTAGAGTTAACTTAAATTATTACTAATATTGATTACACGTGAAAGGGTAACACCGCTAATATCTCGAAAACCATAGCCGTAGAGGATTTCTGATTAAAATTTTGTCCCTCAACAGTACAAATAGTCTATCCGCTGGCCCCTTCTAGAATCCATTGGTATGAAAAAAAATAGCCTAGGGTTAGCTTGAATTATTACTAATATTGATTATCCTTGAAAAGGTAAGATCGCTAATATCTCCAAAATCATAGCCCGTACAAGATTTCTGATGAAAATGTTGTCCCCCAACAGTACCAATACCCTATCCACTGGCCACTTCTAGAATATATTGGTATGAAAAGAAAAATAGGCTAGGGTTAACTTGAATTATTACTAATATTGTTTACGCCTGAAAAGATAAGATCGCTATTATCTCGAAAACCATACCCCGTAGAGGATTTCTTCTGAAAATTTTGTCCCCCAACAGTACCACTACCCTATCCTTACCACTACCCTATTCTTATGAAAACTTTGTCCCCCAACAGTACCAATACCCTATCCGCTGTCCCCTTATAAGCTCTACTGGTATGAAAAAAAATAGCCTAATATTAACTTAAATTATTACTAATATTTATTACACCTGAAACGGTAAGATCGCTAATATCTCGAAAACCATAGCCGTACAGGAATTCTGATGAAAAATTTTGCTCCACAACAGTACCAATACCCTATCCGCTGTCCCCTTATAAACTCTACTGGTATGAAAAAAACTAGCCTAGGGTTAACTTGAATTATTACTTATATTGATTATCCTTGAAAAGGTAAGATCACTAATATCTCGAAAACCATACCCCGTAGAGGATTTCTTATGAAAATGTTGTCCCCCAACAGTACTAATACCCTATCCACTGGCACCTTCTAGAATCTATTGGTATGACAAAAAAATAGCCTAGGGTTAACTTAAATTATTACTAATATTTACTACACGTGAAAGGGTAAGATGGCTAATATCTCGAAAAGCATAGCCCATAGAGGATTTCCGATGAAAATTTTGTCCTCCAATAACACCATTACCCTATCCACTGGCACCGTCCAGAATCTATTGGTATGAAAAAAAAATAGCCTAGGGTTAACTACTGATTACACCTGAAGAAGTAAAATCGCTAATATATCGAAAACTATTGCCCGTAGAGGTTTTCTGATGAAAATTTTGTCCGCCCAACAGTACCAATACGCTATCCACTGGCACTTGTTAGAATCTATTGGTATCAAAAAAATATCCTAGGGTTAACTTGAATTTTTACTAATATTGATTACACCTGAAAAGGTGATATCGATAATATCTCGAAAACCATAGCACATAGAGGATTTCCGATGAAAATTTAGACATCCAACAGCACAACTACCCTATCCACTGGCACCGTACAGAATCTATTAGTATGAAAAAAAAAAATAGCCTAGAGTTAACTTAAATTATTACTAATATTGATTACACGTGAAAGGGTAAAATCGCTAATATCTCGAAAACTATAGTCGTAGACGATTTCTGATGAAAATTTTGTCCCCAACAGTACCAGTACCCTATCCGCTGGCCCCTTCTAGAATCTATTGGTATGAAAAAAAAATAGCCTAGAGTTAACTTAAATTATTACTAATATTGATTACACGTGAAAGGGTAAAATCGCTAATATCTCGAAAACCATAGTCGTAGACGATTTCTGATGAAAATTTTGTCCCCAACAGTACCAGTACCCTATCCGCTGGCCCCTTCTAGAATCTATTGGTATGAAAAAAAAATAGCCTAGGGTTGACTTGAATTATTATTAATATTGATTACACTTGAAAAGTTAGGATCGCTAATATCTCGAAGACCATAACCTGTAGAGAATTTCTGATGAAAATCTTGTCCTCCAACAGCACCATTACCCTATCCACTGGCACCTTCTAGAAGCTAATGGTATTAACAAAAAAATAGCCTAGGGCTAACTTAAATTATTACTAATATTGATTACGCCTGAAAAGGTAAGATCGCTAATATCTCGAAAACCATAGCCGTACAGGATTTCTGATGAAAATTTTGTCCCCCAACATTACCAATACCCTATCCACTGGCAACTTCTAGAATATATTGTTATGAAACAAAAAATCGCCTAGGGTTGACTTGAATTATTATTAATATTGATTACACCTGAAAAGTTAAGATCGCTAATATCTCGAAGACCATAACCTGTAGAGCATTTCTGATGAAAATTTTGTCCTCCAACAGCACCATTACCCTATCCACTGGCACCTTCTAGAATCTATTGGTATTAAAAAACAATAGCCTAGGGTTAACTTAAATTATTACTAATATTTATTACACGTGAAAGGGTAAAATCGCTAATATCTCGAGGGTTAACTTAAATTATTACTAATATCGATTACGCCTGAAAAGGCAAGATCGCTAGTATCTCGAAAACCATACACCGTAGAGGATTTCTTATGAAAATTTTGTCCCCCAACAGTACTAATACCCTATCCACTGGCACCTTCTAGAATCCACTGGTATGACAAAAAAATAGCCTAGGGTTAACTTAAATTATTACTAATATTTATTACACGTGAAAGAGTAAGATCGCTAATATCTCGAAAAGCATAGCCCATAGAGGATTTCCGATGAAAATTTTGTCCTCCAACAGCACCATTACTCTATCCACTGGCACCGTCCAGAATCTATTAGCATGAAAAAAAAAATAGCCTAGAGTTAACTTGAATTATTACTAATATTGATTACACGTGAAAGAGTAATATCGCTAATATCTCGAAAACCATAGTCGTAGAGGATTTCTGATGAAAATTTTGTCCCCAACAGTACCAATACCCTATCCGCTGGCCTCTTCTAGAATCTATTGATATGAAAAAAAAAAATAGCCTTGGGTTAACTGAAATTATTACTAATATTGATTACGCCTGAAAAGGTAAGATCGCTAATATCTCGAAAACCATACCCCGTAGAGGATTTCTTATAAAAATGTTGTCCCCCAACAGTACCAATACCCTATCCACTGGCACCTTCTAGAATCTATTGGTATCAAAAAAATATCCTAGGGTTAACTTGAATTATTACTAATATTGATTACACCTGAAAAGGTAACATCGATAATATCTCGAAAACCATAGCCCATAGAGGATTTCCGATGAAAATTTTGCCCTCCAACGGCACAATTACCCTATCCACTGGCACCGTACAGAATCTATTAGTATGAAAACAAAAATAGCCTAGAGTTAACTTAAATTATTACTAATATTGATTACACGTGAAAGGGTAAAATCGCTAATATCTCGAAAACCATATTCGTAGAGGATTTCTGATGAAAATTTTGTCCCCAACAGTAACAATACCCTATCCGCTGGCCCCTTCTAGAATCTATTGGTATGAAAAAAAAATAGCCTAGTGTTAGCTTGAATTATTACTAATGTTGATTATACTTGAAAAGGTAAGATCGCTAATATCTCGAAAATCATAGCCCGTACAGGATTTCTGATGAAAATTTTGTCCCCCAACAGTACCAATACCTTATCCACTGGCAACTTCTAGAATATATTGGTATAAAAAAAAATAGCCTAGGGTTAATTTGAATTATTACTAAAATTGTTTACGCCTGAAAAGTTAAGATCGCTATTATCTCGAAATCATACCCCGTAGACGATTTCTTCTGAAAATTTTGTCCCCCAACAGTACCAATACCCTATTCGCCTGCACCGTCTAAAATCTATTGGAATAAAAAAAAATAGCCTAATATTAACTTAAATTATTACTAATATTTATTACACCTGAAACGGTAAGATCCGTAATATCTCGAAAACCATAGCCGTACAGGAATTCTGATGAAAAATTTTGCTCCACAACAGTACCAATACCCTATCCGCTGTCCCCTTATAAACTCTACTGGTATGAAAAAAAATAGCCTAGGGTTAACTTGAATTATTATTTATACTGAATATCCTTGAAAAGTTAAGATCGCTAATAGCTCGAAATCATACCCCGTAGACGGTTTCATCTGAAAATTTTGTCCCCCAACAGTACCAATACCCTATCCGCCTGCACCGTCTAAAATCTATTGGAATGAAAAAAATAGCCTAGTATTAACTAAAATTATTACCAATATTGATTACACCTGAAACGGTAAGATCGCTAATATCTCGAAAACCATAGCCGTACAGGACTTCTGATGAAAAATTTTGTCCCACAACAGTACCAATACCCTATCCGCTGGCCCCTTATAAACTCTACTGGTATGAAAAAAAACAGCCTAGGGTTAACTTTAATTATTATTTATACTGACTATCCTTGAAAAGGTAAGATCGTTAATATCTCGAAAATCATAGCCCGTAAACCATTTTTGATGAAAATTTTGTCCCCCAACTGTACCAATACCATATCCACTGGCAATTTCTAGAATATATTGGTATGAAAAAAAAATAGCCTAGGGTTAACTATTGATTACACCTGAAGAGGTAAAATCGCTAATATATCAAAAACTATTGCCCGCAGAGGTTTTCTGATGAAAATTTTGTCCGCCCAACAGTACCAATACGCTATCCACTGGCACTTGTTAGAATCTATTGGTATCAAAAAAATATCCTGGGGTTAACTTGAATTATTACTAATATTGATTACACGTGAAAATGTAAGATCGCTAATATCTCGAAAACCATACCCCGTAGAGGATTTCTTATGAAAATTTTGTCCCCCAACAATACCAGTACCCTATACACTGGCACCTTCTTGAATCTATTGGTATCAAAAAAATATCCTAAGGTTAACTTGAATTATTACTAATATTGTTTACACCTGAAAAGGTAACATCGATAATATCTCGAAAACCATAGCCCATAGAGGATTTTCGATGAAAATTTTGCCCTCCAACAGCACCAATACCCTATCCACTGGCACCGTCCAGAAACTATTGGTATGAAAAAAAATAGCCTAGGGTTAACTACTGATTTCACCTCAAGAGGTAAAATCGCTAATATATCGAAAAAAAATGCCCGTAGAGGTTTTCTGATGAAAATTTTGTCCGCCCAACAGTACCAATACGCTATCCACTGGCACTTCTTAGAATCTATTGGTATCAAAAAAATATCCTGGGGTTAACTTAAATTATTACTAATATTGGTTACACGAGAAAGGGTAATATCGCTAATATCTCGAAAACCATAGTCGTAGAGGATTTCTGATGAAAATTTTGTCCCCAACAGTACCAATACCCTATTCGCTGGCCCCTTCTAGTATCTATTGGTATGAAAAAAAAATGGCCTAGGGTTAGCTTGAATTATTACTAATATTGATTATACTTGAAAAGGTAAGATCGCTAATATCTCGAAAATCATAGGCCGTACAGGATTTCTGATGAAAATTTTGTCCCACAACAGTACCAATACCCTATCCGCTGGCCCCTTATAAACAATACTGGTATGAAAAAAAATAGCCTAGGGTTAACTTGAATTATTATTTATACTGATTATTCTTTAAAAAGTAAGATCGCTAATATCTCGAAAGTCATAGCTCGTAAACCATTTTTGATGAAAATTTTGTCCCCCAACTGTACCAATACCATATCCAGTGGCAATTTCTAGAATATATTGGTATGAAAAAAAAAATAGCCTTGGGTTGACTTGAATTATTATTAATAATGATTACACCTGAAAAGTTAAGATCGCTAATATCATGAAGACCATAACTTGTAGAGCATTTCTGATGAAAATTTTGTCCTCCAACAGCACCATTACCCTATCCACTGGCACCTTCTAGAATCTATTGGTATTAAAAAACAATAGCCTAGGGTTAACTTAAATTATTACTAATATTTATTACACGTGAAAGGGTAAAATCGCTAATATCTCGAGGGTTAACTTAAATTATTACTAATATCGATTACGCCTGAAAAGGCAAGATCGCTAGTATCTCGAAAACCATACACCGTAGAGGATTTCTTATGAAAATTTTGTCCCCCAACAGTACTAATACCCTATCCACTGGCACCTTCTAGAATCCACTGGTATGACAAAAAAATAGCCTAGGGTTAACTTAAATTATTACTAATATTTATTACACGTGAAAGAGTAAGATCGCTAATATCTCGAAAAGCATAGCCCATAGAGGATTTCCGATGAAAATTTTGTCCTCCAACAGCACCATTACTCTATCCACTGGCACCGTCCAGAATCTATTAGCATGAAAAAAAAAATAGCCTAGAGTTAACTTGAATTATTACTAATATTGATTACACGTGAAAGAGTAATATCGCTAATATCTCGAAAACCATAGTCGTAGAGGATTTCTGATGAAAATTTTGTCCCCAACAGTACCAATACCCTATCCGCTGGCCTCTTCTAGAATCTATTGATATGAAAAAAAAAAATAGCCTTGGGTTAACTGAAATTATTACTAATATTGATTACGCCTGAAAAGGTAAGATCGCTAATATCTCGAAAACCATACCCCGTAGAGGATTTCTTATAAAAATGTTGTCCCCCAACAGTACCAATACCCTATCCACTGGCACCTTCTAGAATCTATTGGTATCAAAAAAATATCCTAGGGTTAACTTGAATTATTACTAATATTGATTACACCTGAAAAGGTAACATCGATAATATCTCGAAAACCATAGCCCATAGAGGATTTCCGATGAAAATTTTGCCCTCCAACGGCACAATTACCCTATCCACTGGCACCGTACAGAATCTATTAGTATGAAAACAAAAATAGCCTAGAGTTAACTTAAATTATTACTAATATTGATTACACGTGAAAGGGTAAAATCGCTAATATCTCGAAAACCATATTCGTAGAGGATTTCTGATGAAAATTTTGTCCCCAACAGTAACAATACCCTATCCGCTGGCCCCTTCTAGAATCTATTGGTATGAAAAAAAAATAGCCTAGTGTTAGCTTGAATTATTACTAATGTTGATTATACTTGAAAAGGTAAGATCGCTAATATCTCGAAAATCATAGCCCGTACAGGATTTCTGATGAAAATTTTGTCCCCCAACAGTACCAATACCTTATCCACTGGCAACTTCTAGAATATATTGGTATAAAAAAAATAGCCTAGGGTTAATTTGAATTATTACTAAAATTGTTTACGCCTGAAAAGTTAAGATCGCTATTATCTCGAAATCATACCCCGTAGACGATTTCTTCTGAAAATTTTGTCCCCCAACAGTACCAATACCCTATTCGCCTGCACCGTCTAAAATCTATTGGAATAAAAAAAAATAGCCTAATATTAACTTAAATTATTACTAATATTTATTACACCTGAAACGGTAAGATCCGTAATATCTCGAAAACCATAGCCGTACAGGAATTCTGATGAAAAATTTTGCTCCACAACAGTACCAATACCCTATCCGCTGTCCCCTTATAAACTCTACTGGTATGAAAAAAAATAGCCTAGGGTTAACTTGAATTATTATTTATACTGAATATCCTTGAAAAGTTAAGATCGCTAATAGCTCGAAATCATACCCCGTAGACGGTTTCATCTGAAAATTTTGTCCCCCAACAGTACCAATACCCTATCCGCCTGCACCGTCTAAAATCTATTGGAATGAAAAAAATAGCCTAGTATTAACTAAAATTATTACCAATATTGATTACACCTGAAACGGTAAGATCGCTAATATCTCGAAAACCATAGCCGTACAGGACTTCTGATGAAAAATTTTGTCCCACAACAGTACCAATACCCTATCCGCTGGCCCCTTATAAACTCTACTGGTATGAAAAAAAACAGCCTAGGGTTAACTTTAATTATTATTTATACTGACTATCCTTGAAAAGGTAAGATCGTTAATATCTCGAAAATCATAGCCCGTAAACCATTTTTGATGAAAATTTTGTCCCCCAACTGTACCAATACCATATCCACTGGCAATTTCTAGAATATATTGGTATGAAAAAAAAATAGCCTAGGGTTAACTATTGATTACACCTGAAGAGGTTAAATCGCTAATATATCAAAAACTATTGCCCGCAGAGGTTTTCTGATGAAAATTTTGTCCGCCCAACAGTACCAATACGCTATCCACTGGCACTTGTTAGAATCTATTGGTATCAAAAAAATATCCTGGGGTTAACTTGAATTATTACTAATATTGATTACACGTGAAAATGTAAGATCGCTAATATCTCGAAAACCATACCCCGTAGAGGATTTCTTATGAAAATTTTGTCCCCCAACAATACCAGTACCCTATACACTGGCACCTTCTTGAATCTATTGGTATCAAAAAAATATCCTAGGGTTAACTTGAATTATTACTAATATTGTTTACACCTGAAAAGGTAACATCGATAATATCTCGAAAACCATAGCCCATAGAGGATTTCCGATGAAAATTTTGCCCTCCAACAGCACCAATACCCTATCCACTGGCACCGTCCAGAAACTATTGGTATGAAAAAAAATAGCCTAGGGTTAACTACTGATTTCACCTCAAGAGGTAAAATCGCTAATATATCGAAAAAAAATGCCCGTAGAGGTTTTCTGATGAAAATTTTGTCCGCCCAACAGTACCAATACGCTATCCACTGGCACTTCTTAGAATCTATTGGTATCAAAAAAATATCCTGGGGTTAACTTAAATTATTACTAATATTGGTTACACGTGAAAGGGTAATATCGCTAATATCTCGAAAACCATAGTCGTAGAGGATTTCTGATGAAAATTTTGTCCCCAACAGTACCAATACCCTATTCGCTGGCCCCTTCTAGTATCTATTGGTATGAAAAAAAAATGGCCTAGGGTTAGCTTGAATTATTACTAATATTGATTATACTTGAAAAGGTAAGATCGCTAATATCTCGAAAATCATAGGCCGTACAGGATTTCTGATGAAAATTTTGTCCCACAACAGTACCAATACCCTATCCGCTGGCCCCTTATAAACAATACTGGTATGAAAAAAAATAGCCTAGGGTTAACTTGAATTATTATTTATACTGATTATTCTTTAAAAAGTAAGATCGCTAATATCTCGAAAGTCATAGCTCGTAAACCATTTTTGATGAAAATTTTGTCCCCCAACTGTACCAATACCATATCCAGTGGCAATTTCTAGAATATATTGGTATGAAAAAAAAAATAGCCTTGGGTTGACTTGAATTATTATTAATAATGATTACACCTGAAAAGTTAAGATCGCTAATATCATGAAGACCATAACTTGTAGAGCAGTTCTGATGAAAATTTTGTCCTCCAATAGCACCATTACCCTATCCACTGGCACCTTCTAGAATCTATTGGTATTAAAAAAAATTGCCTAGGGTTAACTTAAATTATTACTAATATCGATTACGCATGAAAAGGTAAGATCGCTAGTATCTCGAAAACCATACCCCGTAGAGGATTTCTTATGAAAATTTTGTCCCCCAACAATACTAATACCCTATCCACAGGCACCTTCTAGAATCCATTGGTATGACAAAAAAATTGCCTAGGGTTAACTTAAATTATTACTAATATTTATTACACGTGAAAGAGTAAGATCGCTAATATCTCGAAAAGCATAGCCCATAGAGGATTTCCGATGAAAATTTTGTCCTCCAACAGCACCATTACCCTATCCACTGGCACCGTCCAGCATCTATTTGTATGAAAAAAAAATTGTCTAGGGTTAACTATTGATTACACCTGAAGAGGTAAAATCGCTAAAATATCAAAAACTATTGCCCGCAGAGGATTTCTTAAAAAAATGTTGTCCCCCAACAGTACCAATACCCTATCCACTGGCACCTTCTAGAATCTATTGGTATCAAAAAAATATCCTAGGGTTAACTTGAATTATTACTAATATTGATTACACCTGAAAAGGTAACATCGATAATATCTCGAAAACCATAGATCATAGAGGATTTCCGATGAAAATTTTGCCCTCCAACAGCACAATTACCCTATCCACTGGCACCGTACAGAATCTATTAGTATGAAAAAAAAAATAGCCTAGAGTTAACTTAAATTATTACTAATATTGATTACACGTGAAAGCGTAAGATCGCTGATATCTCGAAAACCATAGCCGTAGAGGATTTCTGATTAAAATTTTGTCCCTCAACAGTACAAATAGTCTATCCGGTGGCCCCTTCTAGAATCCATTGGTATGAAAAAAAAAATAGCCTAGGGTTAGCTTGAATTATTACTAATATTGATTATCCTTGAAAAGGTAAGATCGCTAATATCTCCAAAATCATAGCCCGTACAAGTTTTCTGATGAAAATGTTGTCCCCCAACAGTACGAATACCCTATCCACTGACCACTTCTAGAATATATTGGTATGAAAAAAAAAATAGGCTAGCGTTAACTTGAATTATTACTAATATTGTTTACGCCTGAAAAGTTAAGATCGCTATTATCTAGAAAACCATACCCCGTAGAGGATTTCTTCTGAAAATTTTGTCACCCAACAGTACCAATACCCTATCCGCTGGCACCGTCTAAAATCTATTGCAATGAAAAAAATTAGCCTAGTATTAACTTAAATTATTAATTGATTACCCCTGAAACGGTAAGATCGCTAATATCTCGAAAATCATAGCCCGCACAGGATTTCTGATGAAAATTTTGTACCCCAACAGTACCAATACCCTATCCGCTGTCCCCTTATAAACTCTACTGGTATGAAAAAAAATAGCCTAGGGTTAACTTGAATTATTACTTATATTGATTATCCTTGAAAAGGTAAGATCACTAATATCTCGAAAATCATAGCCCGTAAAGGATTTCTGATGAAAATTTTGTCCCCCAACAGTACCAATACCCTATCCACTGGCAACTTCTAGAACATATTGGTATGCAAAAAAAAAATAGCCTTGGGTTGACTTTAATTATTATTAATATTTATTACACCTGAAAAGTTAAGATCGCTAATATCTCGAAGACCATAACCTGGAGAGAATTTCTGATGAAAATGTTGTCCTCCAACACCACCATTACCCTATCCACTGGCACCTTATAGAATCTATTGGTATGACAAAAAAATATCCTAGGGTTAACTTTAATTATTACTAATATTTATTACACGTGAAAGGGTAAGATCGCTAATATCTCGAAAAGCATACCCCATAGAGGATTTCCGATGAAAATTTTGTCCTCCAACAGCACCATTACACTATCCACTGGCACCGTCCAGAATCTATTGGTATGAAAAAAAAAATAGCCTAGGGTTAACTATTGATTACAACTGAAGAGGTAAAATCGCTAATATATCGAAAACTATTGCCCGTAGAGGTTTTCTGATGAAAATTTTGTCCGCGCAACAGTACCAATACGTTATCCACTGGCACTTGTTAGAATCTAATGGTATCAAAAAAATATCCTAGGGTTAACTTAAATTATTACTAATATTGATTACACGTGAAAGGGTAAGATCGCTAATATCTCGAAAACCATAGTCGTAGAGGATTTCTGATGAAAATTCTGTCCCCAACAGTACCAATACCCTATCCGCATGTCCCCTTCTAGAATCTATTGGTACGAAAAAAAATAGCCTAGGGTTAGCTTGAATTATTACTAATATTGATTATCCTTGAAAACGTAAGATCGCTATTATCTCGAAAACCATAGCCGTACAGGATTTCTGATGAAAAATTTTGTCCCACACCAGTACCAATACCCTATCCGCTGGCCCCTTATAAAGTCTACTGGTATGAAAAAAAATAGCCTAGGTTTAACTTGAATTATTATTTATACTGATTATCCTTGAAAAGGTAAGATCGCTAATATCTCGAAAGTCATAGACCGTAAACCATTTTGGATGAAAATTTTGTCCCCCAACTGTACCAATACCATATCCACTGGCAATTTCTAGAATATATTGGTATGAAAAAAAAAATAGCCTAGGGTTAACTTGAATTATTATTAATATTGATTACACCTGAGAAGTTAAGATCGCCAATATCATGAAGACCATAACTTGTAGAGCATTTCTGATGAAAATGTTGTCCTTCAACAGCACCATTACCCTATCCACTGGCACCTTATAGAATCTCTTTGTATTAAAAAAAATTGCCTAGGGTTAACTTAAATTATTACTAATATCGATTACGCCTGAAAAGGTAAGATCGCTTGTATTTCGAAAACCATACCCCGTAGAGGATTTCTTATGAAAATTTTGTCCCCCAACAATACTAATACCCTATCCACTGGCACCTTCTAGAATCCATTGGTATGACAAAAAAATAGCCTAGGGTTAACTTAAATTATTACTAATTTTTATTACACGTGAAAGAGTAAGATCGCTATTATCTCGAAAAGCATAGCCCATAGAGGATTTCCGATGAAAATTTTGTCCTCCAACAGCACCATTACCATATCCACTGGCACCATCCAGAATCTATTGGTATGAAAAAAAAAATGGCCTAGGGTTAACAATTGATTACACCTGAAGAGGTAAAATCGATAATATATCAAAAACTATTGCCCGCAGAGGTTTTCTGATGAAAATATTGTCCGCCCAACAGTACCAATACGCTATCCACTGGCACTTGTTAGAATCTATTGGTATCAAAAAAATATCCTGGGGTTAACTTGAATTATTACTAATATTGATTACACCTGAAAAGGTAACATCGATAATATCTCGAAAACCTTAGCCCATAGAGGATTTCCGATGAAAATTTTGCCCTCCAACAGCACAATTACCCTATCTACTGGCACCGTACAGAATCTATTAGTATGAAAAAAAAATAGCCTAGAGTTAACTTAAATTATTACTAATATTGATTACACGTGAAAGGGTAATATCGCTAATATCACGAAAACCATAGTCGTAGAGGATTTCTGATGAAAATTTTGTCCCCAACAGTACTAATACCCTATCCGCTGGCCTCTTCTAGAATCTATTGGTATGAAAAAAAAATAGCCTTGGTTTAACTGAAATTATTACTAATATTGATTACGCCTGAAAAGGTAAGATCGCTAGTATCTCGAAAACCATACCCCGTAGAGGATTTCTTATAAAAATTTTGTCCCCCAACAGTACCAATACCCTATCCACTGGCACCTTCTAGAATCTATTGGTATCAAAAAAATATCCTAGGGTTAACTTGAATTATTACTAATATTGATTACACCTGAAAAGGTAACATCGATAATATCTCGAAAACCATAGCCCATAGAGGATTTCCGATGAAAATTTTGCCCTCCAACAGCACAATTACCCTATCCACTGGCACCATACACAATCTATTAATATGAAAATCAAATAGCCTAGAGTTAACTTAAATTATTACTAATATTGATTACACGTGAAAGGGTAAAATCGCTAATATCTCGAAAACCATAGTCGTAGAGGATTTCTGATGAAAATTTTGTCCCCAACAGTAACAATACCCTATCCGCTGGCCCCTTCTAGAATCTATTGGTATGAAAAAAAAATAGCCTAGTGTTAGCTTGAATTATTACTAATGTTGATTATACTTGAAAAGGTAAGATCGCTAATATCTCGAAAATCATAGCCCGTACAGGATTTCTGATGAAAATTTTGTCCCCCAACAGTACCAATACCTTATCCACTGGCAACTTCTAGAATATATTGGTATAAAAAAAATAGCCTAGGGTTAATTTGAATTATTACTAAAATTGTTTACGCCTGAAAAGTTAAGATCGCTATTATCTCGAAATCATACCCCGTTGACGATTTCTTCTGAAAATTTTGTCCCCCAACAGTACCAATACCCTATTCGCCTGCACCGTCTAAAATCTATTGGAATGAAAAAAAATTGCCTAATATTAACTTAAATTATTACTAATATTTATTACACCTGAAACGGTAAGATCCGTAATATCTCGAAAACCATAGCCGTACAGGAATTCTGATCAAAAATTTTGCTCCACAACAGTACCAATACCCAATCCGCTGTCCCCTTATAAGCTCTACTGGTATGAAAAAAAATAGCCTAGGGTTAACTTGAATTATTACTTATATTGATTATCCTTGAAAAGGTAAGATCACTAATATCTCGAAAATTATAGCCCGTAAAGTATTTCTGATGAAAATGTTGTCCCCCAACAATACCAATACCCTATCCACGGGCAACGTCTAGAATATATTGGTATGCACAAAAAAATTGCCTAGGGTTGACTTGAATTATTATTAATATTGATTACACCTGAAAAGTTAAGACCGCTAATATCTCGAAGACCATAACCTGTAGAGAATTTCTGATGAAAATTTTGTCCTCCAACAACACCATTACCCTATCCACTGGCACCTTCTAGAATCTATTGGTATTAAAAAAAAATAGCCTAGGGTTAACTTAAATTATTACTAATATTGATTACGCCTGAAAAGTTAAGATCGCTAATATCTCGAAAACCATACCCCGTAGAGGATTTCTTATGAAAACTTTGTCCTCCAACAGTACCAGTACCCTATCCACTGTCCCCTTATAAACTCTACTGGTATGAAAAAAAATAGCCTAATATTAACTTAAATTATTACTAATATTTATTACACCTGAAACGGTAAGATCGCTAATATCTCGAAAACCATAGCCGTACAGGAATTCTGATGAAAAATTTTGCTCCACAACATTACCAATACCCTATCTGCTGTCCCCTTATAAACTCTACTGGTATGAAAGAAAATAGCCTAGGGTTAACTTGAATTATTACTTATATTGATTATCCTTGAAAAGGTAAGATCACTAATATCTCGAAAACCATACCCCGTAGAGGATTTCTTATGAAAATTTTGTCCCCCAGCAGTTCTAATACCCTATCCACTGGCACCTTCTAGAATCTATTGGTATGACAAAAAAATAGCCTAGGGTTAACTTAAATTATTACTAATATTTATTACACGTGAAAGGTTAAGGTCGCTAATATCTCGAAAAGCATAGCCCATAGAGGATTTCCGATGAAAATTTAGTCCTCCAACAACACCATTACCCTATCCACTGGCACCGTCCAGAATCTATTGGTATGAAAAAAAAAATAGCCTAGGGTTAACTACTGATTACACCTGAGGAGGTAAAATCGCTAATATATCGAAAACTATTGCCCGTAGAGGTTTTCTGATGAAAATTTTGTCCGCCCAACAGTACCAGTACGCTATCCACTGGCACTTGTTAGAATCTATTGGTATCAATAAAATATCCTAGGGTTAACTTGAATTATTACTAATATTGATTACACCTGAAAAGGTAATATCGATAATATCTCGAAAACCATAGCACATAGAGGATTTCCGATGAAAATTTAGACCTCCAACAGCACAATTACCCTATCCACTGGCACCGTACAGAATCTATTAGTATGAAAAAAAAACAGCCTAGAGTTAACTTAAATTATTACTAATATTGATTACACGTGAAAGGGTAACACCGCTAATATCTCGAAAACCATAGCCGTAGAGGATTTCTGATTAAAATTTTGTCCCTCAGCAGTACAAATAGTCTATCCGCTGGCCCCTTCTAGAATCCATTGGTATGAAAAAAAATAGCCTAGGGTTAGCTTGAATTATTACTAATATTGATTATCCTTGAAAAGGTAAGATCGCTAATATCTCCAAAATCATAGCCCGTACAAGATTTCTGATGAAAATGTTGTCCCCCAACAGTACCAATACCCTATCCACTGGCCACTTCTAGAATATATTGGTATGAAAAGAAAAATAGGCTAGGGTTAACTTGAATTATAACTAATATTCTTTACGCCTGAAAAGTTAAGATAGCTATTATCTCGAAAACCATACCCCGTAGAGGATTTCTTCTGAAAATGTTGTCCCCCAACAGTACCACTACCCTATCCTTACCACTACCCTATTCTTATGAAAACTTTGTCCCCCAACAGTACCAATACCCTATCCGCTGTCCCCTTATAAACTCTACTGGTATGAAAAAAAATAGCCTAATATTAACTTAAATTATTACTAATATTTATTACACCTGAAACGGTAAGATCGCTAATATCTCGAAAACCATAGCCGTACAGGAATTCTGATGAAAAATTTTGCTCCACAACAGTACCAATACCCTATCCGCTGTCCCGTTATAAACTCTACTGGTATGAAAAAAAATAGCCTAGGGTTAACTTGAATTATTACTTATATTGATTATCCTTGAAAAGGTAAGATCACTAATATCTCGAAAACCATACCCCGTAGAGGATTTCTTATGAAAATGTTGTCCCCCAACAGTACTAATACCCTATCCACTGGCACCTTCTAGAATCTATTGGTATGACAAAAAAAATAGCCTAGGGTTAACTTAAATTATTACTAATATTTACTACACGTGAAAGGGTAAGATGGCTAATATCTCGAAAAGCATAGCCCATAGAGGATTTCCGATGAAAATTTTGTCCTCCAATAACACCATAACCCTATCCACTGGCACCGTCCAGAATCTATTGGTATGAAAAAAAAATAGCCTAGGGTTAACTACTGATTACACCTGAAGAAGTAAAATCGCTAATATATCGAAAACTATTGCCCGTAGAGGTTTTCTGATGAAAATTTTGTCCGCCCAACAGTACCAATACGCTATCCACTGGCACTTGTTAGAATCTATTGGTATCAAAAAAATATCCTAGGGTTAACTTGAATTTTTACTAATATTGATTACACCTGAAAAGGTGATATCGATAATATCTCGAAAACCATAGCACATAGAGGATTTCCGATGAAAATTTAGACATCCAACAGCACAACTACCCTATCCACTGGCACCGTACAGAATCTATTAGTATGAAAAAAAAAATAGCCTAGAGTTAACTTAAATTATTACTAATATTGATTACACGTGAAAGGGTAAAATCGCTAATATCTCGAAAACCATAGTCGTAGACGATTTCTGATGAAAATTTTGTCCCCAACAGTACCAATACCCTATCCGCTGGCCCCTTCTAGAATCTATTGGTATGAAAAAAAAATAGCCTAGGGTTAGCTTGAATTATTACTAATATTGATAATACTTGAAAAGGTAAGATCGCTAATATCTCGAAAATCATAGCCCGTACAGGATTTCTGATGAAAATTTTGTCCCCCAACAGTACCAATATCCTATCCACTGGCAACTTCTAGAATATATTGGTATGCGAAAAAAAAAATAGCCTAGGGTTGACTTGAATTATTATTAATATTGATTACACTTGAAAAGTTAGGATCGCTAATATCTCGAAGACCATAACCTGTAGAGAATTTCTGATGAAAATCTTGTCCTCCAACAGCACCATTACCCTATCCACTGGCACCTTCTAGAAGCTATTGGTATTAACAAAAAAATAGCATAGGGTTAACTTAAATTATTACTAATATTGATTACGCCTGAAAAGGTAAGATCGCTAATATCTCGAAAACCATAGCCGTACAGGATTTCTGATGAAAATTTTGTCCCCCAACATTACCAATACCCTATCCACTGGCAACTTCTAGAATAAATTGTTATGAAACAAAAAATCGCCTAGGGTTGACTTGAATTATTATTAATATTGATTACACCTGAAAAGTTAAGATCGCTAATATCTCGAAGACCATAACCTGTACAGCATTTCTGATGAAAATTTTGTCCTCCAACAGCACCATTACCCTATCCACTGGCACCTTCTAGAATCTATTGGTATTAAAAAAGAATAGCCTAGGGTTAACTTAAATTATTACTAATATTTATTACACGTGAAAGGGTAAAATCGCTAATATCTCGAGGGTTAACTTAAATTATTACTAATATCGATTACGCCTGAAAAGGCAAGATCGCTAGTATCTCGAAAACCATACACCGTAGAGGATTTCTTATGAAAATTTTGTCCCCCAACAGTACTAATACCCTATCCACTGGCACCTTCTAGAATCCATTGGTATGACAAAAAAATAGCCTAGGGTTAACTTAAATTACTACTAATATTTATTACTCGTGAAAGAGTAAGATCGCTAATATCTCGAAAAGCATAGCCCATAGAGGATTTCCGATGAAAATTTTGTCCTCCAACAGCACCATTACTCTATCCACTGGCACCGTCCAGAATCTATTAGCATGAAAAAAAAAATAGCCTAGAGTTAACTTAAATTATTACTAATATTGATTACACGTGAAAGAGTAATATCGCTAATATCTCGAAAACCATAGTCGTAGAGGATTTCTGATGAAAATTTTGTCCCCAACAGTACCAATACCCTATCCGCTGGCCTCTTCTAGAATCTATTGATATGAAAAAAAAAATAGCCTTGGGTTAACTGAAATTATTACTAATATTGATTACGCCTGAAAAGGTAAGATCGCTAATATCTCGAAAACCATACCCCGTAGAGGATTTCTTATAAAAATGTTGTCCCCCAACAGTACCAATACCCTATCCACTGGCACCTTCTAGAATCTATTGGTATCAAAAAAATATCCTAGGGTTAACTTGAATTATTACTAATATTGATTACACCTGAAAAGGTAACATCGATAATATCTTCAAAACCATAGCCCATAGAGGATTTCCGATGAAAATTTTGCCCTCCAACAGCACAATTACCCTATCCACTGGCACCGTACAGAATCTATTAGTATGAAAACAAAAATAGCCTAGAGTTAACTTAAATTATTACTAATATTGATTACACGTGAAAGGGTAAAATCGCTAATATCTCGAAAACCATAGTCGTAGAGGATTTCTGATGAAAATTTTGTCCCCAACAGTAACAATACCCTATCCGCTGGCCCCTTCTAGAATCTATTGGTATGAAAAAAAAATAGCCTAGTGTTAGCTTGAATTATTACTAATGTTGATTATACTTGAAAAGGTAAGATCGCTAATATCTCGAAAATCATAGCCCGTACAGGATTTCTGATGAAAATTCTGTCCCCCAACAGTACCAATACCTTATCCACTGGCAACTTCTAGAATATATTGGTACAAAAAAAATAGCCTAGGGTTAATTTGAATTATTACTAAAATTGTTTACGCCTGAAAAGTTAAGATCGCTATTATCTCGAAATCATACCCCGTAGACGATTTCTTCTGAAAATTTTTTCCCCCAACAGTACCAATACCCTATTCGCCTGCACCGTCTAAAATCTATTGGAATAAAAAAAAATAGCCTAATATTAACTTAAATTATTACTAATATTTATTACACCTGAAACGGTAAGATCCGTAATATCTCGAAAACCATAGCCGTACAGGAATTCTGATGAAAAATTTTGCTCCACAACAGTACCAATACCCTATCCGCAGTCCCCTTATAAACTCTACTGGTATGAAAAAAAATAGCCTAGGGTTAACTTGAATTATTATTTATACTGAATATCCTTGAAAAGTTAAGATTGCTAATAGCTCGAAATCATACCCCGTAGACGATTTCATCTGAAAATTTTGTCCCCCAACAGTACCAATACCCTATCCGCTTGCACCGTCTAAAATCTATTGGAATGAAAAAAATAGCCTAGTATTAACTAAAATTATTAACAATATTGATTACACCTGAAACGGTAAGATCGCTAATATCTCGAAAACCATAGCCGTACAGGACTTCTGATGAAAAATGTTGTCCCACAACAGTACCAATACCCTATCCGCTGGCCCCTTATAAGCTCTACTGGTATGAAAAAAAATAGCCTAGGGTTAACTTTAATTATTATTTATACTAACTATCCTTGAAAAGGTAAGATCGTTAATATCTCGAAAATCATAGCCCGTAAACCATTTTTGATGAAAATTTTGTCCCCCAACTGTACCAATACCATATCCACTGGCAATTTCTAGAATATATTGGTATGAAAAAAAAAAATTGCCTGGAGTTGACTTGAATTATTATTAATATTGATTACACCTGAAAAGTTAAGATCGCTAATATCATGAAGACCATAACTTGTAGAGCATTTCTGACGAAAATTTTGTCCTCCAACAGCACCATTACCCTATCCACTGGCACCTTCTAGAATCTATTGGTATTAAAAAAAATTGCCTAGGGTTAACTTAAATTATTACTAATATCGATTACGCCTGAAATGGTAAGATCGCTAGTATCTCGAAAACCATACCCCGTAGAGGATTTCTTATGAAAATTTTGTCCCCCAACAGTACTAATACCCTATCCATTGGCACCTTCTAGAATCCATTGGTATGACAAAAAAATAGCCTAGGGTTAACTTAAATTATTACTAATATTTATTACACGTGAAAGAGTAAGATCGCTAATATCTCGAAAAGCATAGCCCATAGAGGATTTCCGATGAAAATTTTGTCCTCGAACAGCACCATTACCCTATCCACTGGCACCGTCCAGAATCTATTGGTATGAAAAAAAAATAGCCTAGGGTTAACTATTGATTACACCTGAAGAGGTAAAATCGCTAATATATCAAAAACTATTGCCCGCAGAGGTTTTCTGATGAAAATTTTGTCCGCCCAACAGTACCAATACGCTATCCACTGGCACTTGTTAGAATCTATTGGTATCAAAAAAATATCCTGGGGTTAACTTGAATTATTACTAATATTGATTACACCTGAAAAGGTAACATCGATAATATCTCGAAAACCTTAGCCCATAGAGGATTTCCGATGAAAATTTTGCCCTCCAACAGCACAACTACCCTATCCGCTGGCACCGTACAGAATCTATTAGTATGAAAAAAAACTAGCCTAGAGTTAACTTAAATTATTACTAATATTGATTACACGTGAAAGGGTAATATCGGAAATATCTCGAAAACCATAGTCGTAGAGGATTTCTGATGAAAATTTTGTCCCCAACAGTACCAATACCCTATCCGCTGGCCTCTTCTAGAATCTATTGGTATGAAATAAAAATAGCCTTGGTTTAACTGAAATTATTACTAATATTGATTACGCCTGAAAAGGTAAGATCGCTAATATCTCGAAAACAATACCCCGTAGAGGATTTCTTATAAAAATGTTGTCCCCCAACAGTACCAATACCCCATCCACTGGCACCTTCTAGAATCTATTGGTATCAAAAAAATATCCTAGGGTTAACTTGAATTATTACTAATATTGATTACACCTGAAAAGGTAACATCGATAATATCTCGAAAACCATAGGCCATAGAGGATTTCCGATGAAAATTTTGCCCTCCAACAGCACAATTACCCTATCCACTGGCACCGTACAGAATCTATTAGTATGAAAAAAAAAATAGCCTAGAGTTAACTTGAATTATTACTAATATTGATTACACGTGAAAGGGTAAAATCGCTAATATCTCGAAAACCATAGTCGTAGAGGATTTCTGATGAAAATTTTGTCCCCAACAGTAACAATACCCTATCCGCTGGCCCCTTCTAGAATCTATTGGTATGAAAAAAAAATAGCCTAGTGTTAGCTTGAATTATTACTAATGTTGATTATACTTGAAAAGGTAAGATCGCTAATATCTCGAAAATCATAGCCCGTACAGGATTTCTGATGAAAATTTTGACCCCCAACAGTACCAATACCTTATCCACTGGCAACTTCTAGAATATATTGGTATAAAAAAACTAGCCTAGGTTTAATTTGAATTATTACTAAAATTGTTTACGCCTGAAAAGTTAAGATCGCTATTATCTCGAAAACATACCCCGTAGACGATTTCTTCTGAAAATTTTGTCCCCCAACAGTACCAATACCCTATTCGCCTGCACCGTCTAAAATATATTGGAATGAAAAAAAATAGCCTAATATTAACTTAAATTATTACTAATATTTATTACACCTGAAACGGTAAGATCCGTAATATCTCGAAAACCATAGCCGTACAGGAATTCTGATGAAAAATTTTGCTCCACAATAGTACCAATACCCTATCCGCTGTCCCCTTATAAACTCTACTGGTATGAAAAAAAAAATAGCCTAGGGTTAACTTGAATTATTACTTATATTGATTATCCTTGAAAAGGTAAGATCACTAATATCTCGAAAATCATAGCCCGTAAAGTATTTCTGATGAAAATTTTGTCCCCCAACAATACCAATACCCTATCCACGGGCAACGTCTAGAATATATTGGTATGCAACAAAAAATAGCCTAGGGTTGACTTGAATTATTATTAATATTGATTACACCTGAAAAGTTAAGACCGCTAATATCTCGAAGACCATAACCTGTAGAGAATTTCTGATGAAAATTTTGTCCTCCAATAGCACCATTACCCTATCCACTGGCACCTTCTAGAATCTCTTGGTATTAAAAAAAAATAGCCTAGGGTTAACTTAAATTATTACTAATATTGATTACGCCTGAAAAGGTAAGATCGCTAATATCTCGAAAACCATACCCCGTAGAGGATTTCTTATGAAAACTTTGTCCCCCAACAGTACCAATACCCTATCCGCTGTCCCCTTATAAACTCTACTGGTATGAAAAAAAATAGCCTAATATTAACTTAAATTATTACTAATATTTATTACACCTGGAACGGTAAGATCGCTAATATCTCGAAAACCATAGTCGTACAGGAATTCTGATGAAAAATTTTGCTCCACAACAGTACCAATACCCTATCCGCTGTCCCCTTATAAACTCTACTGGTATGAAAAAAAATAGCCTAGGGTTAACTTGAATTATTACTTATATTGATTATCCTTGAAAAGGTAAGATCACTAATATATCGAAAACCATACCCCGTAGAGGATTTCTTATGAAAATTTTGTCCCCCAACAGTACTAATACCCTATCCACTGGCACGTTCTAGAATCTATTGGTATGACAAAAAAATATCCTAGGGTTAACTTAAATTATTACTAATACTTATTACACGTGAAAGGGTAAGATGGCTAATATCTCGAAAAGCATAGCCCATAGAGGATTTCCGATGAAAATTTTGTCCTCCAACAACACCATTACCCTATCCACTGCCACCGTACAGAATCTATTAGTATGAAAAAAAAATAGCCTAGAGTTAACTTAAATTATTACTAATATTGATTACACGTGAAAGGGTAAAATCGCCAATATCTCGAAAACCATAGTTGTAGAGGATTTCTGATGAAAATTTTGTCCCCAATAGTACCAATACCCTATCCGCATGTCCCCTTCTAGAATCTATTGGTATGAAAAAAAAAATAGCCTATTGCTAGCTTGAATTATTTCTAATATTGATTATCCTTGAAAAGGTAAGATTGCTAATATCTCGAAAATCATAGCCCGTACAGGATTTCTGATTTCTGTCCCCCAACAGTACCAATACCTTATCCACTGGCAACTTCTAGAATATATTGTTATAAAAAAAAAATAGGTTAGGGTTAACTTGAATTATTACTAGTAGATATACTATGGCGTTTCTGGCGCACTGTTTTAGCTTCCAGGATTTCGCCACAGATGGCGCCACCGTCGCTAGGTGGTGTAAATCCATACTAAATGTGGGTTTGTGTTTTGGATGTCCTGGTTTATGTCTTGGATGTTGGGGATACGAGACCACTTTGGGGGATACGAGACCACTTTTAGCACTCTCCAGCATAGGGGAATAGCATAGGATTTCAATTTTGTTTCTGAAGTTCGCTTATTTTTCATCTCGAATCTTGGGGATACGAGACCACTTTGGGGATACGAGACCACTTTTAGCTCTCTCCAGCATAGGGAAGTAGCATAGGTTTTCGATTTTGTTTCTGGAGTTCGCTTATTTTTCATCTCAGACTCGTAGCCTCAAAGTTTTTCATCTCGAGTTTTGGGGGTACGAGATCACTTTCAGTTCTATATATTTGTGAAGGGGGTGGGAAGCTTTATTGATGGATTTGGTCTTGACTGCGCCCTAGCGGCATTAGCCGGTACTACCAGTATGTTCCGGTACTACGGTTTTCTTGGATAGGTATGTGGTGCGCCTAAATGTAGGCTTTTGGGTTTGAACTAATATTAATAATAATTAAGGGGGGTTAACACCAAAAAAAGCTCACGATTTCTGTTTCCAAAAGCTTAGTGAACACAAACGCATTTAAAATTGAAACAAATCACTATATGTACATGCAAAGCTATATGATGCTGTGATATTCGTCTGTATTGTACTCCAAAGCATGTCGGGCATCTGCACAGCAGTAAGGTAGAATCACTGACTTATAAGTCAGTGGGTAGAATTGCATAGGCATGGCGAGATTTTAAATTTGGCTGTCGGATTTTTCTTAGAATTTTGTTGAGGAGCGAAATGTATGCTCTCTGCGCTGTTGATCAGACACTTTTCCGTGTAATTTTTCTGGCACTATTTATTGCTTGGGAAATTTTATTTGACTGTAGTCTGTCATCAAATAAAACTCTTCCAAGAATTCTAAGTTGTAATATACCTACCATATAATTTTTGCAATGTTCACACGTTGTTAGATTACCATTTTATTAACTAGATGTCCAAAGAACTACTTTAGAGAATTAGATTTGAATTTGAATTTGAATTTGATTTGAAACAACACAATTTTCAGGTTGAGCTATGTCTGGTAGATTTTCTAATCTAATTTTAGTATATATGTACATATATACAATTTTATCTCTATCTAATTCCTCAATTTTGTTCGCATAAAATTTTTCATGTTTCAAGAAACGCAATCCAACTAGATTAGCCTAGTCGGAAAGATTACCAATATAGCAAATAGTGAATTCTTTTCTGCGACTCGATGTTAACACTGCCATCAAATCTGGCATTCTCGTGCTCTTTTCTTCCCTACTGGTGTGGTTATTGTGTAACCCTGTGCATTGCAATGATCATTTAGGATTTTCAATTCATTCCAAAAGTACCTTAAATCTACCAATCGAAATCCCTCCATGGAAATTTCGTTCATATCTTCATCCTGATTATCTTTTTCTATCAGAATTGTGAACGAATCTATTTCGCTATAATCCTCAATATTTGGGCTGGCATTCATTTTACCTGCTTCATATCTTTCTTCATTTATATCGCACTGTTTTAGCTTCCAGGATTTCGCCACAGATGGCGCCACCGTCGCTAGGTGGTGTAAATCCATACTAAATGTGGGTTTGTGTTTTGGATGTCCTGGTTTATGTCTTGGATGTTGGGGATACGAGACCACTTTGGGGGATACGAGACCACTTTTAGCACTCTCCAGCATAGGGGAATAGCATAGGATTTCAATTTTGTTTCTGAAGTTCGCTTATTTTTCATCTCGAATCTTGGGGATACGAGACCACTTTGGGGATACGAGACCACTTTTAGCTCTCTCCAGCATAGGGAAGTAGCATAGGTTTTCGATTTTGTTTCTGGAGTTCGCTTATTTTTCATCTCAGACTCGTAGCCTCAAAGTTTTTCATCTCGAGTTTTGGGGGTACGAGATCACTTTCAGTTCTATATATTTGTGAAGGGGGTGGGAAGCTTTATTGATGGATTTGGTCTTGACTGCGCCCTAGCGGCATTAGCCGGTACTACCAGTATGTTCCGGTACTACGGTTTTCTTGGATAGGTATGTGGTGCGCCTAAATGTAGGCTTTTGGGTTTGAACTAATATTAATAATAATTAAGGGGGGTTAACACCAAAAAAAGCTCACGATTTCTGTTTCCAAAAGCTTAGTGAACACAAACGCATAAAAGTATGCAATTTTAAAATTGAAACAAATCACTATATGTACATGCAAAGCTATATGATGCTGTGATATTCGTCTGTATTGTACTCCAAAGCATGTCGGGCATCTGCACAGCAGTAAGGTAGAATCACTGACTTATAAGTCAGTGGGTAGAATTGCATAGGCATGGCGAGATTTTAAATTTGGCTGTCGGATTTTTCTTAGAATTTTGTTGAGGAGCAGGCAACGAGCGAACGAAATGTATGCTCTCTGCGCTGTTGATCAGACACTTTTCCGTGTAATTTTTCTGGCACTATTTATTGCTTGGGAAATTTTATTTGACTGTAGTCTGTCATCAAATAAAACTCTTCCAAGAATTCTAAGTTGTAATATACCTACCATATAATTTTTGCAATGTTCACACGTTGTTAGATTACCATTTTATTAACTAGATGTCCAAAGAACTACTTTAGAGAATTAGATTTGAATTTGAATTTGAATTTGATTTGAAACAACACAATTTTCAGGTTGAGCTATGTCTGGTAGATTTTCTAATCTAATTTTAGTATATATGTACATATATACAATTTTATCTCTATCTAATTCCTCAATTTTGTTCGCATAAAATTTTTCATGTTTCAAGAAACGCAATCCAACTAGATTAGCCTAGTCGGAAAGATTACCAATATAGCAAATAGTGAATTCTTTTCTGCGACTCGATGTTAACACTGCCATCAAATCTGGCATTCTCGTGCTCTTTTCTTCCCTACTGGTGTGGTTATTGTGTAACCCTGTGCATTGCAATGATCATTTAGGATTTTCAATTCATTCCAAAAGTACCTTAAATCTACCAATCGAAATCCCTCCATGGAAATTTCGTTCATATCTTCATCCTGATTATCTTTTTCTATCAGAATTGTGAACGAATCTATTTCGCTATAATCCTCAATATTTGGGCTGGCATTCATTTTACCTGCTTCATATCTTTCTTCATTTATATTAGCAAAATTTCTTTGCTGTGCGGTTAAATTTTATTTTGTGCTTTCCTGTAGAGATCTGAAACACAATAATGGAATACAAAATAGTGTTGTCGTAGTCGCTATGTCAATGCAGTATAAATATATCGTGCAGATAGAGAGACGAAGATAACACCAGAACAAACCATTAAACCGCTAGGAGATATTTCATAGATATTCGCAATGGGTAGTACCACTAAGCGTAGGTACAGTAAATAGAGAAATCAATTGGATTGAAAAATCACCGACAGTCTTTTTCTTGAGAAGGTGTGTCTCCCAAAGGCAAATTTTTGCTCTGGTCCACAAAGTTCTTATATCTATTCATTTCATAGTTCTATTCACTTAAAAAAGGACGCGGGACGTGGTATTCAAAAAATTAATTGACTCTTCGCGGCAGAAATTCGCTGTGAGAGCCACGGTAATCGATTTCGAAAAAATGCTAGAGTTACTCCGTGAAGATTTTTGGTTGCCAGAAAGGTCAGCTAGTTTACCTATTCAAGGAGGCAGTAGTGTCAAAAATTACTTCAAAGCATGCTTAAAATACGGCGAATAAATCTACCAAAAACAACTCTGCGAAGCAAGGGGCGAGCCCATTCTAAAGGGAGTATAAATTGGTCCCGTTATAAAGGCTTTGGATGAATTAGCTATTTATTTCGGTACTTACAGAAGAACTAATTTTTCTAAATGAATTTAGGCGAAACCGATACTGCATTGATAAAAAGATTCATCACATAATGACAGCCGCTCGAACTTTTAGAGGGGACGGGCCAATCGAAAGGTATAATCGCTATATAAAGAGGAAGATTAACCCGATCAAATGAGCATTGCAAGTACCTGAGAATGGAACGCTCATAATAATTTTTGTGCAATGAGCTCAATTAAAACATTTATAAGATAGAAGTTGCTTTTACCGAAATATATATTAAATCGCGTAAATATTCGTCAGCAGATTCCCTCCTAGATAAAAAAGAATTAAAAAAATAATTTCAGAAGAAAGATGTCATTGGTACAAAGCCGATTCTTTTATTGGTCGACACAAGTTCTTTGTAATTTGTAAAAATGCTTCTTCTTCGAAAATCGCATTTTGAAAACAATTCATACATAAATTAATAGTACTTAGTAGTAATTATAGTCGCTAGAAAGATAATCGATTGTAGTCAAAAAATTGGTACACACTGTATATAATCGTGACAACTCACTACACCTTATCAATTTTTGGGTCAGTTTTCTAAATTACATACATATATTCGAAAAACAACTCTTCAAAACTTTAAAAAGTTCCATTTTGTCCTTTCTACAGCTTCACTAAAACGCGGTCATAAATGGAACGCAACAAAAAATAACTATTTATAATTTAACCAACCTTCCTCCAAAATTTCATCAAAATCATTTACATTTCACAAATTCAAATTCACATTTCACAAATTTGTACATTTATAGGATTATTTCCTTTTCATACACACAGATTTACATACCTAACAATATTCAGTTTTCTCTTCTTTATTCCATAATTATTGGCCCGAATTTTACTAATACGTCCCATGATTAAATAATAGTTACTCAAAACTCCTTACCTATAACCATAATAAAATTGGCAAAAAATGTCTCACCTCAAAAGCAAAAATGAACAAATTACCAATGATAAAAATTCAAATATTCCGGGAAATCTACACACATACATATACCTAATGCAGAAAATAACGGCACACACTCTCCAAGCATACAGCTACAGCCCGTTGAGCTTTCAAAACAAATGAAAGCCTTCCAAAAGCACATTACTCCATCTGACGATGATAGAATGAATTCAAAACGCCAAATTGTATGCAAAATATAATAAACCAAGAAATTTTTGCCGTTACCATCATTAACATTATTGACTTTATTTCCTTTATTATTGCTCTAAGAAATTTGAGTTTTTCAAAATAAACAGAAAAAGGTTCGATCTTTGTTACAAATTGAACTTTCATTGAAATAATATCATAATTTTGGTAGTTAATTGTCTCGGAAAATAGCAACTTTCAAACTAAAATATATTAGTAACCAACATTTTTTGTCTGGTTTTCTTTCCATCACTGCCTCTTCCAGCCCAAGATCTTCCATACTCAAGTACAAATTTATCTATTTAATGTACCATTATTACGTTTTGATGTACTAAACTTTGCAAATTTCATGAATTCCAGAGTTTTCTAAAGCTAATTAAATACATATAAAACCCCGAAATCTATATTTTTGACACGTCATTACCTAAGTTTATGCATTTTCTCTAACTATGTGCAATTTTTATCATGATAGTACGCACAGATTTGCAGTAAATTTGTATTAACTTTTCGTGTTTTTTAAGATTTCAGTGGTAACCCCCCTTGAAGTTAACGCTAGGAAATTTTTGTTCATGCCAATGGATTCTAGATGGATGGTGTGTGAGGGGATATTATAGTATAGGATAGGGAGGGGGTAATGAATTTTTCATCAGAAATCCTCTACGGGCTCCGGTTTTCGAGATATTAGCGTATAAGTTATTTTTGCTCATGGAAATGGATTCTAGGTGGTGTAGGGTGGGCGTAGGGACGAAATTCTCATCAGAAATCCTCTACGGGCTCGCCATTTCTTGAGTAAGGTTACCTAGCGGCATTAGACGGAACTACTAGCATGCCTTGGTTTTGCTGTTTTCTTTTATTAGCCTGGAAGTTCTAGATATCAGCATGACGTCATCTTGGTTTTATTGTTTTTAAGTGCTGTTGTAGATATCAGCATCATTCGAATTTCACAACATCATATCACCTTGGCTTGATGTTTTCTTAGCAAATTATTGTTATTATTGGGTCCTGGGGGTGCGCGGGGATATGAGATTACTTTCAGCACTCTCCAGCATAGGGAAATAGCATAGGATTTCGATTTTATTTTTGGAGTTCACTTATTTGTCATTTCGGAGTTCGTAGCTGTAAATATTATAAACAAGAGTGATCATGCTATGATATTCAATATCTAAAAATTGATCACGGTTGCTTGGGATGTTAAGAAATATGAAGTAATAGAAATTAAATTTTCGATGTAGGTGTGTGTGTGTGTGTGTGTGTATTGATAAGTCGCTATAGGTTTCGAGATATTAACGATCTTACTTTTTCGGGTACAATTAATAGTAGTAGTAATAATTCAAGTTAACCCTATGATATTTTTTTTTGTTCATGCCAATAGTATTAGTACTAGGGGGGTAGAATTTTCATCAGAAATTCTCTACGGGCTATGGTTCGAGATATAAGCGATCTTACCTCCTCAGGTGTAATTAATATTAGTAGCTGAAAAACAGAAAAACAACAACAACTATAACCTAAGTTGTGGATTAAAGATTTGATTATATTTATCTGTAGGTGCACCATGTAATCATATATCTAAAAATAGATCAGGCGAAGCTGGTCGGGGCGAATGTAGGTAGATATGTTCACTTAGATAAGTAATGGAAATTTGTAAATGCCTAATTTTCCTCTTCAGGTGTAATGCTTCTAATTTGAAGCCTTGCATAAACAAATTCGCATAGTCCAGTAAAGTAAACAAATTCGCAGTCGAATAAAGTAAACAAATTCACACAGCAGACGAGTAAAGTATACAAATTGAGCGATTTATGAAAGATTCCTAATTTCTTTAGCAGAAAACAACAACAACAACTGATATTAATCTGTAGGATGTGATGTCGTAGATGAGTAGTGGAAGTTATAATTGAAAATGTCTTTTGCTGAAAATAACAACAACAACTATAACGTAAGTTGTGGATTAAAAATCTTTTATAAACAAGAGTGATCATGCTATGATATTCGATATCTAAAAATAGATCACGGCTGCTTGGGATGGTAAGACACATGAAATCATTAGAAGTAATGGAAATTAAAGCATTAGAAAAGGTTGCCAGGTGGCTGGTAATTTGATATCTTGCGTAAACAAATATAGCCGAGTAAAGCAGACAAATTGAGCGATTAATGTTTTTTAGTATCTACGAGTTTGTATTGAAAAGTCTTTATGACGAATTGTTTTTTATTTTCAATAAAATTTCTCAATCAGTCACACTGTTATGAGATTTGATTGATCCCCGATATCATAGTTCACATGAAGCTGATAAGAATATGATAATTTTATCTTCATACTATTGGGGTGATCACATTATTTTCTTACCATTAGATTGAGAGTGGGTTTAATTAAATGTTTTGATGAAAGAAGGTGGTGTTATGATATCAATGTAGTATGATATCTTGTCTTAGATGAGTAATGGAAGTTGTTTGGGAGCTGTGAGTAAGGAATAAAAACCTTATCAGCAAGGTCGCTTCATATTTATCTCCCTAAATTATCATCCAAATGGTGTTGTATGAAGGAGCAAAAAATTGATAATAGTGAAGATCGTGGTGGAGGTTGAGAGGGGGTGCTGTTAGTTGTGGATTAAATTGAAAGTTTTCATGGATCTCAAGGTTTAAACTTTTTAGCCTCCAGCAGGAATGTCTTCTTTTAGTTGACTCGGTGGCTAGATAAGAACGTGTTAATTTCATGTTCATAATATGATCTTGTGGTAAGCATATGAAGGTAGAAGAGTTTTTTTTTTATAAATCAAGCAGTTACGCTGTTATGAGATTTGATTGACTCCTATATCTAAAAAATATTCCACATGAAGCTGATATAGTTACTATTAGGGCAGGTACATTCTTTACTTACCATTAAGTTGAGAGTGGGTTAAATTAAAAGCTTTGATAGAACAACGCTGTGTTATGATATTAATGTAGTATTATATGTTATCTGAGGTGAGTAGTGGGAGTTGTATGGGAGCTATGAATAAGCAGTAAAATCCTAATCAGCAATCTCACTGGATATTTATCTCCTCAAAAGTATCGCCCGAATGGTGGAGTATGAAGGAAGAAATAGTTGATAATTCTACAAGCCCATAGTAAAGATCGTGGTGCGGGGTTTAGAGTGGGTACTGTAAGTTATGTATTAAGTTAAATGGATGGTGTTTGGTATTTATCTCCTCGAAATGGTGTTGTACGAGTATCAGAAAATTCGGAAAAAGTTGATAATGCTTCAAGTTCAATAGTGAAGACCGCGATGTTGAGAGTGGGTATTTGGAATGATATAATTCTAGTAGGATATGGAAGTATTATTTATTCATCTTTAAATCTTACCATGAAATTAGGTTGGGAGTGGATTAAATTAAAAGTTTTGATGCAAGAAGGCGTAGTTATTATATTAATATAGTATAATATGTTGCCTTAGATGAGTACTTGAGAGCTGTGAGTAATATGTGGAATATGTTGTAGATGAGTAGTGAAAGTTGAAAATGTAAGATTCCCACATTATTCACATCAAATTCATTATTTATTTTAAGTTATAAACTTTTTTTCTGTGTTTCACATCCGAAATGCGATCCAGAGCAAATGCCTCCCATGATCCTTTTCTGCGTTAGGCTATGAGAGTTCGGCAACAAAATCCAATGTTATTTCTTATCATCTGCCTTGCTCTAACACATTAGGAAGCTTTAGTGAATACCATAGTTTGAAAACATCTCACTCGGGACGTGTTCGTATACTTGCCAGCTGTGGATATGTAGAAAAACTTTCATGGGCGATATGGGGATTGAATCGATGTATGTTATGCACTAGATTGGTGGTATATGTGCTTATTTGATTGAAGTAAAATAGTTTCACGGCTTCCTTACCAAGACTTAAATATATTCATAAAAACGTTGAATCGATGTCAAGAACATGTTAATAGAGGAAATCGTGATCATTGCAGCATGTTATGAAATTCGATATCTAAAAATAGACCACATGAAGGTTATTGGGGTGGTAAAAAAACATGAAAGCATTAGTTTGAGAATGGCTTCAATTTAAGGCTTTGGTGAAAAAAGCGGTATCAGTCACTTTTGGTGAGCCTCAGCGATAGGTCAAATAAAAAAAAATGTCCACCGCGCTAATAAATGAAAGTTTTTCTAGTAAAAAGAGTGGTACAAAACAGCATATGGGGAGCTGTATTGGACAGACTAAATCACCGAGAGTGTTATTGAAAGCCACCAGTCGAGGTGGAGAAATTACTCAGCGTGTAAGAAAAAGTGATTTTGTAAAGTGGGAGGAAATGAGTTCAGTATTCACAGACAGAATTAGAGCTGGAATTATTGTAAATATAAACCATACAGATCCTAAGCTATTTATACAGGATGCTGGTGATTTATTTATACGCCGTATTAAGAATATTTTAAAATGCCATCTCAATATTAAAGTTAATATAAAGTTGTGTGCTGATTTTGTTAAGGATATCGGTGACAATGAGGTTATAAAAGATATTAAATATTTACAAGCAAGAACTACTCCAATCAATGTGGACGATAATTTAAAGGAGTGGTATAAAGTTAACATATTGGATTCAATACTCACTCAGCTGGATGAGTTTCAGAAAAAAGATAGTGGCTGGACATTGGACTCCATTATACATTTAGCAGTACATATCAACAAATTTGAACAGCGCCGAGGATCTTCATATATATCTCTACCGAAGGAGATTGCTTTAAAGCAAGCTTGCATCAATGTAAAAAATAGTAATGAAGCATGCTTCGCTTGGGCCGTAACATCAGCGCTATATCCTGTAAATGTTCACTCCGATAGGACCTCATCATATCCACATTATTCTACTGTGCTGAATTTAACTGGATTAACATTTCCTATGACGCTTAAGCAAATTAAACAATTTGAAGACCAGAACGATATATCAATAAACGTATTCATCTTAAAGAAAGAGCGTTCCTTCACCCCTGTTCTAGTTAGACCAACGAAACATAATATGAAGCGACATGTGAATCTATTAATGATACAAAATAACTATGAGCAGGATTATGATGATGATGATGCTGCTGCTGATGATGATTATGATGATAATGATGATGAAAGTACCAGGTTTCATTTCTGCTGGATTAAATATTTTTCACGGCTTGCATGGAAACAAGCTTCAAAACATAAGACTAGATTGTATATATGCGATAGATGTTTGTTCTATTTTTATTCTGCTAAAGCATTAGCATCACATATTCCTGAATGTGAGAAATAAAAAATTTATCTTGAATTAAGGAAGCCCAACCGTAAAATTAAATGTTAGTAGCACAACGGATACTCTACCATTGACAAACATTACTGAATTCCATCAGAGCAACAAGGAGCAGCCGTAGAAAACATATGACCTAATTCTAGTGTATTGTAAATAAAAAAATGTATTACATATAGTTATAGTTCCATTTATTTAAGTAATTTGTTTTAATTGTATTATAGTCTAAGATATACATTATTGGAAAATAAAGAATATATTATAGTTATAGGCATATTCAAATAAGGAAGCCCAACAATAGAATGACACACTAAGAATTAAATGTTAATATTTTTTTAATTTATAATAAATCGATAATGATATTTTATATATGTTATTCTTTTTATTCAATTTCCCTACTAAGTCCAGAACTCCTGAAAGTATTCTGTAATAATATTTGTCTACGACAGAGGGCTCTTAATCGGACGGTTGAACCTTTTACCCAGAATGCTAGGTTGAGCGTGAGCGTGAGAAAACACGTTGACACGTGGGCTTGACCTTGGCCTCTGGCATCACCTTTGAAAGCGGAAAGGTATTTCGTCCTTGACTTTGATCCAGAAGTGTGTGTCTTGGCGGCTATAATCTTAACCAATTACGTCACAGGGGACTCTATACAGCTTTTCAAAACAAATTTGATAACAGATAAACAGCTTTCAAACAGCTCTGATAACAGGTAAACAGCATTTAAACAGGTCTGATAACTGCTTAACAGCTCTGATAACAGCTCTGATAACAGCTTAACAGCTTTTCAAACAGCTCTGATAACAGCTTAACAGCTTTTCAAACAGCTCTGATAACAGGTAAACAGCTTTTAAACAGGTCTGATAACAGCTTAACAGCTTTTAAACAGCTCTGATAACAGCTTAACAGCTTTTCAAACAGGTCTGATAACAGCTTAACAGCTTTTCAAACAGCTCTGATAACAGGTAAACAGCTTTTAAACAGGTCTGATAACAGCTTAACAGCTTTTTAAACAGCTCTGATAACAGCTTAACAGCTTTTCAAACAGCTCTGATAACAGCTTAACAGCTTTTCAAACAGCTCTGATAACAGGTAAACAGCTTTTAAACAGGTCTGATAACAGCTTAACAGCTTTTAAACAGCTCTGATAACAGCTTAACAGCTTTTCAAACAGGTCTGATAACAGCTTAACAGCTTTTCAAACAGCTCTAATAACAGGTAAACAGCTTTTAAACAGCTCTGATAACAGCTTAACAGCTTTTTAAACAGGTCTAATAACAGCTTAACAGCTTTTCAATCAGCTCTGATAACAGCTTTTTAAACAGGTCTGATAACAGCTTAACAGCTTTTCAATCAGCTCTGATAACAGCTTAACAGCTTTTTAAACAGGTCTGATAACAGCTTAACAGCTTTTCAATCAGCTATGATAACAGCTTGTTAAACAGGTCTGATAACAGCTTAGCAGCTTTTCAATCAGCTCTGATAGCAGCTTAACAGCTTTTCAAACAGCTCTGATAACAGCTTAACAGCTCAATGCTGCTCGATTGAGGAATTTTGTTAGTGTTTTCAGACTTATGGATATCTATCGTTTGATGCATCCTACGACTAGATCATACACGAGGGTATCGCGAAATATCCATGGAAGTCTCGCAGGCTCGAGAATTGATAGACTTTACGTCCCCCCTGGAATACTAGAACATTTCGTTGGCTTCACTCATGAATTGTGTCCGGTCGTCATCATCTTCTTGTAGGGGCAACCATCACTCCAGTTGAAAGGAGAACTGCGTACTGGCTATTCATCAACTCAGAGCAGTTCATCAATGAGTTCATTGAATTCTGGCACGATTGGCAAGAGAGGAAAGCTGACTTCCTTTTCTTAGTCAACGGTGGGATGTTGGCAAGCTCCAAATTCGATCCTTTATCGAAACGAGTTTCAACCGAACTGGGTATCAAGCTTCCAGTTTGTTGTCCAAACTATATCGGATAGCAGCTCTTCTCCCAATCGGAGTTGATTCTTTATTTTAATAGAATAAATAAACACTTGGAGCACAAACTTACAAGCACAGCTTGGAGTTTGTGTCGCGCAATCAATCACGCTGGCTGAGGGAAGGCCAAACTCCAACCGAGTACTTCTTCCTGCCGAAAACTTCTGCCAGGCAACTAAATGACGTACTGCTTCTTGTGAAATCGCGTCGACAAGTCCTTAACGAACTACAGTTATCAGAATATATTCGAGATCGGTGGCTAGATAAAAACGTGTTATTTACTATAATTTAGAAGCAATTAAGCTGTTACCAGAGCTGTTTGAAAAGCTGTTTAGCTGGCTGTTTGAAAATCTGTTTACCTGTTATCAGAGCTGTTTGAAAAGCTGTTTGAAAAGCTGTTAAGCTGTTATCAGAGCTGTTTGAAAAGCTGTTAAGCTGTTATCAGAGCTGTTTAAAAGCTGTTAAGCTATTATCAGACCTGTTTAAAAAGCTGTTTGCCTGTTATCAGAGCTGTTTAAAAAGCTGTTAAGCTGTTATCAGACCTGTTTAAAAGCTGTTTACCTGTTATCAGAGCTGTTTGAAAAGCTGTTAAGCTGTTATCAGACCTGTTTGAAAAGCTGTTAAGCTGTTATCAGAGCTGTTTAAAAGCTGTTAAGCTGTTATCAGAGCTGTTATCAGAGCTGTTAAGCAGTTATCAGACCTGTTTAAAAGCTGTTTACCTGTTATCAGAGCTGTTTGAAAGCTGTTTATCTGTTATCAAATTTGTTTTGAAAAGCTGTATAGAGTCCCCTGTGACGTAATTGTTTAAGGTTATAGCCGCCAAGACACACACTTCTGGATCAAAATCAAGGACGAAATACCCTTCCGGTTTCAAAGGTGATGCCAGAGGCCAAGGTCAAGCCCACGTGTCAACGTGTTTTCTCACGCTCACCCTCAACCTAGCATTCTGGGTAAAAGGTTCAACCGTCCGATTAAAAACCCTCTGTAGTAGACAAATATTATTACAGAATACTTTCAGGAGTTCTGGACTTAGTAGGGAAATTGAATAAAAAGAATAACATATATAAAATATCATTATCGATTTATTATAAATTAAAAAAATATTAACATTTAATTCTTAGTGTGTCATTCTATTTTTGGGCTTCCTTATTTGAATATGCCTATAACTATAATATATTCTTTATTTTCCAATAATGTATATCTTAGACTATAATACAATTAAAACAAATTACTTAAATAAATGGAACTATAACTATATGTAATACATTTTTTTATTTACAATACACTAGAATTAGGTCATATGTTTTCTGCGGCTGCTCCTTGTTGCTCTGATGGAATTCAGTAATGTTTGTCAATGGTAGATTATCCGTTGTGCTACTAACATTTAATTTTACGGTTGGGCTTCCTTAATTCAAGATAAATTTTTTGTTTCTTACATTCAGGAATATGTGATGCTAATGCTTTAGCAGAATAAAAATAGAACAAACATCTATCGCATATATACAATCTAGCCTTATGTTTTGAAGCTTGTTTCCATGCAAGCCGTGAAAGTTATTTAATCCACCAGAAATGAAACCTGGTACTTTCATTATCATCATAATCATCATCAGCAGCAGCATCATCATCATCATAGCCCGTAAAGCATATTTGATGAAAATTTTGTCCTCCAACAGCACCATTACCCTATCCACTGGCACCTTCTAGAATCTATTGGTATTAAAAAAAAAAATAGCGTAGGGTTAACTTAAATTATTACTAATATTGATTACGCCTGAAAAGGTAAGATCGCTAGAATCTCGAAAACCATACCCCGTAGAGGATTTCTTATGAAAATTTTGTCCCCCAACAGTACCAATACCCTATCCACTGGCATCTTCTAGAATCTATTGGTATCAGAAAAATATGCTAGGGTTAACTTGAATTATTACTAATTTTGATTACACCTGAAAAGGTAACATCGATAATATCTCGGAAACCATAGCCCATAGAGGATTTCCGATGAAAATTTTGCCCTCCAACAGCACAATTACCCTATCCACTGGCACCGTACAGAATCTATTAGTATGAAAAAAGAACATAGCCTAGAGTTAACTTAAATTATTACTAATAATGATTACACGTGAAAGGGTAAAATCGCTAATATCTCGAAAACCATAGTCGTAGAGGATTTCTGATGAAAATTTTGTCCCCAACAGTACCAATACCCTATCCGCTGGCCCCTTCTAGAATCTATTGGTATGAAAACAAAATAGCCTAGGGTTAGCTTGAATTATTACTAATATTGATTATACTTGAAAAGGTAAGATCGCTAATATCTCGAAAATCATAGCCCGTACAGGATTTCTGATGAAAATTTTGTCCCCCAACAGTACCAATACCCTATCCACTGGTAACTTCTAGAATATATTGGTATAAAAAAAATAGCCTAGGGTTAACTTGAATTATTACTAAAATTGTTTGCGCCTGAAAAGTTAAGATCGCTATTATCTCGAAAACCATACCCCGTAGAGGATTTCTTCTGAAAATTTTGTCCCCCAACAGTACCAATACCCTATCCGCTTGCACCGTCTAAAATCTATTGGAATGAAAAAAAAATAGCCTAGTATTAACTTAAATTATTACTAATATTGATTACACATGAAACGATAAGATCGCTAATATTTCGAAAACCATAGCCGTAGAGGATTTCTGATGAAAATTTTGTCCCCAACAGTACCAATACCCTATCCGCTGTCCCCTTATAAACTCTACTGGTATGAAAAAAAATAGCCTAGGGTTAGCTTGAATTATTACTAATATTGATTATACTTGAAAAGTTAAGATCGCTAATATCTCGAAGACCATAACCTGTAGAGAATTTCTGATGAAAATGTTGTCCTCCAACAGCACCATTACCCTATCCACTGGCACCTTCTAGAATCTATTGGTATTAAAAAAAAATAGCCTAAGGTTAACTTAAATTATTACTAATATTGATTACGCCTGAAAAGGTAAGATCGCTAATATCTCGAAAACCATAACCCGTAGAGGATTTCTTATGAAAATTTTGTCCCCCAACAGTACCAATACCCACTGGCACCTTCTAGAATATATTGGTATGACAAAAAAATAGCCTAGGGTTAACTTAAATTATTACTAATATTTATTAGACGTAAAAGGGTAAGATCGGTTCTATCGCGAAAACCATAGCCCATAGAGGATTTCCGATGAAAATTTTGTCCTCCAACAGCACCATTACCCTATCCACTGGCACCGACCCGAATCTATTGGTATGAAAAAAAATAGCCTAGGGTTTACTACTGATTACACCTGAAGAGGTAAAATCGCTAACATATCGAAAACAATTGCCCGTAGAGGTTTTCTGATGAAAATTTTGTCCGCTCAACAGTACCAATACGCTATCCACTGGCACTTGTTAGAATCTATTGGTATCAAAAAAATATACTGGGGTTAACTTGAATTGTTACTAATATTGATTACACGTGAAAGCCGTAGAGGATTTCTGATGAAAATGTTGTCCCCCCCCCCCCCAACAGTACAAATACCCTATCCGCTGGCCCCTTCTAGATTCTATTGGAATGAAAAAAAATAGCCTAGGGTTAGCTTGAATTATTACTAATATTGACTATCCTTGAAAAGGTAAGATCGCCAATATCTCCAAAATCATAGCCCGTACAGGATTTCTGATGAAAATGTTGTCCCCCAACAGTACCAATACCCTATCCATTGGCAACTACTAGAATATATTGGTATGAAAAAAAAATAGCCTAGGGTTAACTTCAATTATTACTAATATTGTTTACGGCTGAAAAGTTAAGATCGCTATTATCTCGAAAACCATACCCCGTAAAGGATTTCTTCTGAAAATTTTGTCCCCCAACAGTACCAATACCCTATCCGCTGGCACCGTCTAAAATCTATTTTAATGAAAAAAAAAATAGCCTAGTATTAACTTAAATTATTACTAATATTGATTACACCTGAAACGGTAAGATCGCTAATATCTCTAAAACCATAGCCGTACAAAATTTCTGATGAAAATTTTGTCCCCCAACATTACCAATACCCTGTCCACTGGCAACTTCTAGAATATGTTGTTACGAAAAAAAACAAAAATAGCCTAGGGTTGACTTGAATTATTATTAATATTGATTACACCTGAAAAGTTAAGATCGCTAATATCTCGAACACCATAACCTGTAGAGAATTTCTGATGAAAATTTTGTCCTCCAACAGCACCATTACCCTATCCACTGGCACCTTCTAGAATCTATTGGTATTAAAAAAAAATAGCCTAGGTTTAACTTAAATTATTACTAATATTGATTACGCCTGAAAAGGTAAGATCGCTAATATCTCGAAAACCATACCCCTGTTGTAAGCCCGTAAGCGTCGTGCTTTCCTTTTAGGAGAAGAACGCCCAGGCGTAGTCCAGACACCTGCAAAGGAAGATCCAAAGAAATATGCAAAGAATCTTTGCATATGGAGAACAAAAACACCGATTTCACGCGTATTTCGTGTATATTTGATTAACCTTTTCTTTTACATAACTGTTAAATAGAAATACTTTTCCTTTACACAATCTGTACTTTATTTTATTAATTTTACTCCGATTTTAAACAAGTATTAATTTTATCGAATTAGGCTACGGATTAAATTGCGAGGCTCGACCGAATGAGGATTTTACTGAACTCCCCGATTTGTGCCTTTGATAATTATCATTTGCTCGCGTCTTTGCCTGATCAGCAAAATAACTTTCACACTTCGTCGCGACAACAGGATGTAATTCGACTCTTTAAAAAATGTTACCACAAGTGGAGAACGAAGAAGTAAACAAAAATTGATTACTTCTTGATAAAATTTGTATATTATACGCTGAGGAAAGAATTTTAAGTGTTCGTTGCGCACTTGAAAAAACGATACTTTGTATCGTGGGAAATGAGTTGTGAATTGCGTCGGTCAAGCACTGTTCCAACCAATAAATTATGATTTGAGCTGAGTGCTGACCGAGCGCAATTACAACATTCCATCCCCCTAAGAAAAAGAAAATTTTTGGCTTAAGGACAAAAATTTTCTCGTAGATAAAAATTTCTCCTAAATTTTTTTTCAGCCGGTCGAGTCTTGCTTTAACAAAAATGTTGGATGTTACCAATGTGTAAAGCAAAGCAAGAATTAAAATTTTTCCTATCTTGCAAAAATTAAAGGTAAGTACATTATTTTTTTTTTTTTATAAAAACTATGCTACAAAAACTACAAAGACTTTCTTACCTTTTACCAATATTTAAGGTAAGTTTAAAAAAGTTTTTTTTTTTTATAAAGACTACATTATGAAAGTATAAAAACTACAAAAGGTTTTCTTAACTTATACCAATATGTAAGGTAAGTTTAAAAAATTTGTTTTTCTTTAGATTATATTATGAAAGTATAAAAACTACAAAAGGTTTTCTTAACTTTTACCAATATGTAAGGTAAGTTTAAAAAAATTTTTTTTTTCTCTTTAGATTATATTATGAAAGTATAAAAACTACAAAAGGTTTTCTTAACTTTTACCAATATGTAAGGTAAGTTTAAAAAAAAAATTTTTTTCTCTTTAGATTATATTATGAAAGTATAAAACTACAAAAGGTTTTCTTAACTTATACCAATATGTATGGTAAGTTTAGAAAAATTTTTTTTTTATAAAGAGATCTTGCATGGCACACACATTTAGGTTTTTTTTTTTTTTTTTTTATTCGTTTGATGCAAATGTAAAAACTACAGGTTGATCGACTGTGACCTGTTCATTCTCCGGTCTTGTTCCGGTCGAGTTGGGCTTATTCAGCGTTAATCTGCTAGATACCTTTTTATATATATTATAGGCCACGAGCAAGACCATTCCAAAATGTATGAAGTATATCAGTGAAGAATGGTGGATCGTATGTGGATCCAATGGGAGATTTTCCACTTCTTCTTCTTTCTTTAAAATATTGATCTGATCGGAGATTGCCGTAAGGTCCTCGTTTGCAACATATTTTACTACAGCTACTTTATCAGAGTAGTTTAGGTAGTTTCTGGTGAAGTTGTGTAGAAGTATCGAAATGTTATTGGGTGGTATGTATGAGTTTTTTAATTGGGTTGACTTACTAGTATAGCCTCTTATGGTTAGTTCTGACGTCCGTAAATAACAGGTGCCCGGAAGTTCTATAATTCCGACTTCGGATATAGTGTAATGTTTTATTGTGTCTTGGCATATCGAATCTAGGGTCAGGTTTTCGGTAGTTGAGAAAAGCCATTTATTTGCCTGAGACAACTGGATCCATATTGTTTTGTGATCTGATTGTCTGATATTACAGGTGCGTGATATGGATTTTTTTCTTTTTATTAGTTGTAGTTCACACAACTGGCACAAGTATTGTAGATGATCCTCTGTTATACAATTTTCTAGTTCTTGCGATGTTAGATCGTAATAGTGTTCCTTTCCATAGTCTATGACGAGGTAGTTTATAGTAGGTTGTATGAAAGTGAGCTTTTGCTGGTGTATGGTAGGTAAAGGTATAACCTTATAAAGTTGGTAATTCTCTTTATATGGTAAGGGAATTTTGAATTCGTACAAAATTCTATCATCCACGATGGAAGTGCTCATTTGGCTTATACGATACAAGGATAATAGATTACCATCTTTTAAAAACGCCCATAAACGAGTATCGCTGGGGATCTCCTTTCGTATCGTAGATAGAATTGACTCTAATTGTTCAGGTGTTACTATGGTTGGATGTGGCTTACCGTGTCGAACATCGGTAACTAGGTCAACTATTGTGTTGACTATGTTTTGGTACCTGATAATGATCAATGTAGTTAGAGATGTTAGCGACTCCATTTCTGCAATAATGCGATTGTCGTGCGTCGCGTTTATTAGTTGATTCATCATCATTTTTACCTTGGTGAGTCTGGCATTTAGAGCTGAGAGTTGATCGTTAATTAAGGCCTGCGATTTGTTGAACACATTTACTGCGGTTTCTAGTATAAAAGTTTGATTTTTTATTAATGAAAGCAAGTGACTCTCGTTGTAATTTAACTTGTCAATTTGCTTGTCATAAAATTTAGCATCCTCTTCGTTAAGTGTTCCGAACAAGGTTTTACTAATAATCCCGATTGCGTCAAATAGGCCGCGTTTTTGCCTATCTTTGCTCTTAAGTAAGCTATACTTTTGTGTGATGTCACTCATGAGGTGATTCATTTCAGACACAGTTCCACTACAGATTATGGCGAGGTTTGGTTCATCTGTGAGAAGTTTGCAGAAGTCATTTACTTGATCTACGTATCTGCCCATGTAACGTAAAGCTTGAGCCAGACTCTTGAGGTCATAATATACCAGAACTTTCCATTCGTTGGAATAGAGTTCTACTTTCCCCAATTCCGCGAAGTAAATTCCAGGATTCTGTTTAATAGGAGTGATAACAAGCTCGCTCCCATATGCGGAGATAACGTTCAGGAGCAAGGTCCCGACGTATAAAATCTGAAAGGAAGTGATGTTGTTAGTCTTACGGGAACGTAGTATGCATGTATAAGAGATATGTTTTTTTTTTTTTTTTTTATTGCAAATGGGAATATAAGCGTGTGGGTGACTGAAATTGGTTAGCATTTTGGTTTATGCAGGTTGACACATAAAGCGGTTAGATAAAAGAAAAGTTATTTACTTGTAAAATGTTATTGACACCGCTCTCCCAGGCTTGTTATTATTCAATGAATAATTTTAAATCATTACTGTGTACAATCTTATCTCTTTTTCCGACCTTTATTTTAGAATTTTCTGTTGATAGGACCTGGGTGATCTCAAAAGGTACATTCCAGAGTGAAGAAAACTTGTTTTTTCTTGTATGATTTCTAATAAGCACTTTGTCTCCTAAGTTAAAGTGTTTTGCTTGGGTATTTTTGTGGTAGTAGTTTTTAGATTTACATTTTTTTTATTTAGGTTTTCCTTAGCTATCTTGTAGCCATGTTGCAGTCGTGATTTCATTTCGTTGGAGTAATCGTCATAATTATAGGTCAGCTGTGGTTTCTGTGTAAGGATGTTTGAAAAGTTCGCAGGAAACCCATACAGCAATTCGTATGGGCTATAACCTGTACAGCTGTGAGGTGTGGTATTATACACGAGCATGGAGTATGGTATCCATGTATCCCATGTAAGCGGATCTTGATTGACGTAGTGTCGCAGATACTCGGCAAGAGTCCTGTGGCTTCTTTCGAGCGCCCCGTTCGTTTGGGGGTGATATGGGGAGGTATTTATCTTCTTAGATTTCATTAATTTACAGACTGCCTTAAATAGAGCGCTTAAGAAATTAGCTCCTTGGTCTGTAAGGATGTGCTCGGGAATTCCATGACGACAAACCAGTTTTTCTACGAATGCCCTGGCAACCGTTTGTGCCTCAGCATTTGGAATTGGCAACGCGTCAGAGAATTTCGTCAGGTCATCTTGAAATGTCATTAAATATTTATTACCTTCATAACTGACGGGCAGGGGACCCACTATATCCAGTGCTATCCGTTCAAACGGTCTTGAACTGTTCGATGTTATTTTCATCGGTATAGGCGGGTTTCTCTGAAGCTTGTTTTTCTGGCAAGACTGACACTTCCGAACGAAAATTCTTACGTCTCTTACCATCATGGCCATAGTATTTGGTTTTGAGACGCTTTAGGGTGCGAGATATCCCCTGGTGTCCTCCTAGTGGAGAGTTGTGGTACTCGAGCAATAATTCTGGTATGCGGTCTTTATCGTCGATATATACTTTAGTGTCCATATATATATACAGTTTAATACGTGAAGTTTTGAAAATTTCTTTTATTGTCGATCTTATTACCCCAAGCGTATTGCGATCGACTGTCGGAACAGTTAGTCCAACTCTATCAATCCTCTGCTTTATGCAGAAATTATAAAGTTTCTGGAAGAGAATTGTAATGTTATGTTGATCTCGGTTAGATCGTGCGGGAATGGCGGCCGTAGCCACAATAAATGTATCAGAGTTGTCTTTAAAAGGCTTTAGCTCCCACATAGCGGGCTTACGAAAGGCTTTAATAAGTTTATTTAAGACAGCTTCTTCGTGCGTTTTGAGAAGAGGTAATATAATGATTTTATTATTAATGGATTTATCCCGAAAAATTGAATCACTGCTTTCCTGTAAATAAAATTGTACGTCGTTAGGCACTTTCTTGCTGTAAGGCTTTTCATTTTTCTGTAAAGGTCTTTCTTTTAAGGTTTTTGATCGTTCCTTTTGTGATCTGGTAGTTACTCTAACGTTTCCTAAGGTTTTTGCTGAGTCACTTTCGTTTTCCTCATTTTTTATGTGGCTTAGAGCATCGGCGTTTGAATTAGACTTCCCAGGTTTGTAAACTATTTTATAATCATGTTCCTCCAGAAGAATTCTCCAACGAGCCAATCGTGATGTTGGCTCTTTTAAGTTCATGAGCCATTGTAGAGGCCTGTGGTCAGTTAGTATCATAAATCGTCGTCCATATATGTACGGACGGAACTGCTTTACTGCAAATATTATGGCGAGCAATTCCTTTTCCGTCGTCGTGTATCTAGTTTCAGCCGCATTCAAGGTTCTGCTGGCGAAGCATATAGGCTTGTCCTTACCTATTTCTCCTTGGGATAAGACGGCTCCCAATGCAATGTCGCTAGCGTCGGTGGTTACAAGGAATTCTTCGCCAAAGTCTGGGTATGCAAGTACTGGAGAGGTGATGAGCTTCTTTTTGAGAGCCTTGAAAGCTTCATCACAAAACGCATCCCAGCGAAACTCTACGTCCTTTTTTAAGAGTCTCGTCAGTGGTTTCGTCATTTTGGCGAAGTCGGGTATAAACCGACGGTAATAGCCCGCAAATCCCAGGA